>BMAO01010530.1:0-32177 GCA_019973975.1 Trichonephila clavata | reverse complement strand
GTATAATACCTTTATTAATCAATGTAGTAATGAGTTTTAGAACATGTTGAGTAATGCTAGAAAGAAGAGACATAACTCAACAGAAATTATGGCTGTATTAAATGAAAATAAGATAAATTGAGAGACATAAAATATTTCATAAAAACCAGTCAGATGCATACAACTAGACATGATAAACTTTATGGAATTTCAGTTTTATCAAAAGATGAAAATTCTTAAATACAAAAGAAGAAATGTATGTCTTAACTTTTTCTTATACAACCGGAACAAATGTTTTGGATGAAACAAAAACTTCCCCAACGCTTAGCATAGGACATTGTTGATGTAATGAATATTAACACATTCATTTGTTTTTAGGAGAACACTAAACAAATAAAGAAACTCAGTGCTATCAGTTTTCCTTTACACTATTTTTTTTATTGTCAATGTTTGATTTGTCACAGTAAAGCAAATTTCTAATATTAAAGAACAATTAAATACGTCAACTTCATCACAAATCTGTTTCTGATAAACTCAGAGTAATATTACATGAAAACTGTTAACACTGAACTGCTCAAGGAGATGGAAGGAGACATTGAAGGGCCAAAATCTATAGAAAACAAATACAGAAACAAAAAGGAAGATAGTATTTGAAATTGATTTAAAGAGTCTTTATAGAAATATGTACAACTGAATATCACATATATTTAAAGAAACCAAATCAAATATATAAAGAATTGTCACAATAATAATGCAATGTTTAAAAGAAATCTGTGCTTTTTTAATTTATAGAAATTTCACTAGTTACTGCATGTGCCAGTTTAACATTCTACAGACAGTATAATATCCTATTTAAATTATGATTCTGCAACTCAAATTTTACAAACTCTTTACTTCCTTTTCTTTCAACCGATAAGAATATAAATGACATTTCACGCGAAATCCTTTTAGGGTTCAAACACAAATGCCATATTTTTAAGCATTATCTAGAAATAAATTATTATGATTGATTGATTGATACCATAAGTTAATTATAAAAAAGCATTGTTGCTAAGAACAATTAAGTTTTCTACCATCAATTATCAATCCAAACCAAAACACACATTTTTACTCCTTTGAATCTTAAAGCAAACAATAAAAACTACAAATAGAAGATGTTTCAAAATGGTATTTTTATTTACTCACACATAATTAAACAGTTCCAGTTGGAGTGAAAGAGTTTTTCAGGACTGGAAAGGTAGTAATTGTTCATCTGCACCTCACATTTCCTCTGAGAAACGGTTGCAAAGCTAAAATGGAAACATTTTGGTGTGTTAAGTACAGGCTTGGAAAAATTTCATGTAATATGCATAAAGCAAGACAACTTTACTTTAGAGAATTTTCGGATATGCGAAATTTAAGACTTCGTGAACATACCAAAGTGCATATGATGGAGTACAAAGAATAAGAATACAAAAGGTTTAAACATCTTAAAGGTTAATCATTCTTTTTCCATATTTATAAATTGTAATTAAATAAAAAAATTTATAATTCAACCTTTTCACGTTAGAAATAGACAAAATGTTTTATGAAAAGATATAATATTGAAAAATAATAAGAATTTTCACGTATTTATAAACAAAAAAATAAAACTTTAACTTTTAAGTTCATGTTTTCACATGAATATATTAATTAAATATTAGAATACACCACCTATCATCACATGAAGATCAGGTAAAACCCAAACCACACAATAATGTTTTTTATGAAAATGACTGAAGCATATAGCAAAATTCAACACCTCTTCTGAAATACTGTACGGGCAAGCATGCAATTTCTCATGAAGTACTTTTATCCATCCTCTATTTTCCTTTGCAGGACACTAACGTTTATCTTTCCAATTTTTTTTAAATAACTTTTAATTCAAAAAGAGTACAGTGATGTGATCAGAAATGCATGCTGCTTAAGTGGTATCAAATATCAGATCAAATTTCACCATATTTATTATTTCATCAGCTGTTCATTAAATTTTTTGGTTAATATTGGATGGTACATTAAACTATAAAAAGAGTCAAGAGAAAATCAGAAAAAATTACCATGTAATTTGTGCAAGGTTAAAATGAATATTCTGATCCAGGCCATCATAACTCAAATGAACTTTGAGATATGTCAACTCTTCTGCCAATTTCGAGTGTTTTAGTCACTTCAGAAAGTTGGGCTCAAGTTACTTCCAAAGAAGACAACCTAAAACAGACAGTAAATTTTATAAAGTAAAAAATATGTACAACTTACTAATATTAGATATCAAAGAAATGCTTAGGGTAAAAAGCACATAAATGTAAGTTCAAAGTCATAATAAGCATTATTTCCTACTAAAATCTGCAAGCTTCTAAGTATAAAAAGCCACCAATTTAAACAAAAGCAATATAGTAGCTATTTTCAAAACAGAAATGACTCTCTCACACACAAATATATCTTAAAAGTGAAATTTAGCAAAAGAGCTCACACACCAGTTTTATATTTCAAATCCAAATATTTTCAATTTGCATTTTGTCCTTCCCTCTGTGAATAAAATTTAGGAATTGGACATTTAAAATGAAATTTATAATGGAAAGTGAATTTATGATTAAGTTCAACATTTGAAATTTAAAGTTTATGCACATACAAAAATTAAATTGCAATTTTTATCAAACGAAAGAAGAATATGTTGCTCTTGAAAGAATATAATAATGTTCATTCTGTATAGATTGCAGTAGCCCTTTCCTCAATCAATTTAAATACTTGTCTCAAAAATAATGATTTTAAAATGCAATGTACTCAAGATAGAAATTGATGCTTATGCAACAGAAGGGGATATTAAAACTTTTTATTTATTTTTAATATGAAATCAAACCAAAACATCTGACTCTAAAAATATTCTTTAACTTTTCTCTAATGGCAATAGGTATAATTTTATTCACAAAACCGTTTGAGCAATGAATAAAGACAGAGGTATGACTTTACATAAGCAACACAATTAATGAATAATGTACATAGAAATATTTGTGCTCTTTTATCTTGACAGGTATCCAACAGTTTAAGAAAAAGAAGGCTAACTTTTTTCTAAAATAAAAAGGAGGATATCTTTTACAAGTGCATATATAAGTTTTATAATGATTTAATTGTTTAGAATATGTAGTTGAAGTGGAAAAAAAACTATGTGTGGCTTCACTAAAACCAACCTTAATAAACAACTGCATCTGATTATAAAAATTCAAAATCACGAGCGGGTCTGCCTATAAACATTACACCTAGACAAAAGTTCTCTCACAAATAATTATCATTTGTTACAGAACTTATTCAAAAATAATACATTTGTACACACATACATATATTCCCTTTTACAATACTGCACTCATCAACCAGATATTTTTGATTCATTTAAATATTCAGTAAACTGAAGAATATCAGATAATACATTTGAAGGTTTATTCCCTCACAGTATCAAATCATACAAAAAATTTAGAATCAGCATTCTTAACACGCCAAAGAAATGTAAGGTTATTTTAAATTCAAAGGAAATATTTTTGTTTGAAATTGAATAAAGGCTAACCTTTCAACATTACTACATTTATTCCACATATAACATGTGGTTATTTATTGTGGAGTAAATTAAAAACTTTGCAACTGTAAAAGTATTGTGCATTTAAAATTGTGTTCATCACATTTTCTTGCCAAATTTAAAACCAACAAAGCAGGTTGATGGTGATCCCTTAAAAAATTTGAGGATAATTTTAGGTTAAAATCTCAGGATGTACCTAACATTTTCGGGGAAACAAAAAGGTTCCAGTTGCTTTGAACGCAAGCGACAATTTCGAGAGATGAGCACCAGTGAAGTTACAAACACTAGCTAAAAGCATTACAACTGCCTATAACTGTAAATAAATATATGTGTGAGTAAATAGAGTGTTATTGAAAGTTTCTTCTAATGCAAAAATACTTCTTTTAGATAAAGTTATTAATGTAATGAATATTCCAGCACAATTATATTGAAAAGATCAGTTAAACTGAAAAAGTAAAACAATTTTTACAATACTGTATTCAAATGCTAAATAATAGTTTTGAGATAAGCTTCAAATAAAAGTGAAAGATAGAAGTTGAAATTAGAATATATTTAAATTCAACAAAAACAGAGCATCATTTGGAATATGTGTTTCTTAGCCATATTTTTATACTCTTATAGACACTTTCTCTAAACAGACATGTATGTAAAATTTAGAGTAAAAGGCTTCAGCTTTTAGGAAAACAATACTTTTAAGAACTTTCGAAACTTAAATAAAAACAACAATTTTAGTTAGCTTCATACTGTATAACTACAGTGTGTGTGTGTGTGTTGAATTGGATTCCAAACACATTATCCCCACCTTCAAAAAATTCTCCCATATACCTTTGATCCTAATAACTGTAATTAATAAAGCAATGATATGTGACATCTAAACACAAACTTCTGAGGAATCCTAAAATCATTTGCTCTCAATATTCCTGCTACTAGGTTAAACTCCTTTGAATACACACACATACATAATTAGATATATATAACCACCCTCTTTTCAATTAAATTATATTTTTTCTTCCTCCTGGTAAGAGGGGGGGGGGCAGTTTAAAACTAAAAAAAATTTTTTTACTCATTCCATTCTAATTAATTCAATAATGCATGAAAACTTCATTTTATATACATTAAAAGTCCTTCTGAAAAAAAGAAATGCTTTACTGTGTTTTCTTTAATATGCAGAGAAGCTTGTCAAAATATTAAAATTCTTAACACACCTACAAACCTTATAACTCAGCAAAGAGCTTCCTATTAATGTAGCAAATTATGAAGAAATAACAAGTCCTCAAAAACTACAGCTATATCTTTCACAACTGTTCAAAAACAGATCCCATTCTTTTTGTGCCTTACATTTATCAATTTTCAAATTGTCAATTCTGCCACTTATACCTTCTTAATTACTTTTTATAAATACTTATGTGTTTACAGTAATTCTCAAATGGAAACTTTACACATTCATTTTTTTAAATGAATCAGAACACAGATGATAATTCAAGATATTCTTTTTACAGTTGAATAACTAATCCCTTTATTTTTACTTTTACTGAGGGAACGCATTATGTTTCTTTGTATTTTATGTTAATTATGAATGCTTTGTTGACAAGTTTAGTTTTTCACATCAAGTTATCAGTCTAAATGAAGGACAGAACACGCTTTTATACTGATTGGAATTTCAAAGTAAAAAATAAATTAAAAATGAAAGACACTTTTTAAGTTATAATTCTTACAACCAGGTTTTTAATACACTTTTCAATTGATATTTTGCTTATACTTCCCATCGTATTCTTTAGAACAATTTGATGAATGATATGACGGAAAAATTAGAAACAGGCATAACAAAAAATCTTTAAACTAGAGAAGGAAAACAATGTATATCAATAGAAATTTTTTGAGGAGAAAGAAATATAATCACATTTCATGATATATTTTATAGGAATGTAATCAAAAACAAGGTGTATGATCCTCAAGAATGCAGACCAAATTAAACACCAAAGCAGGTAATTCAAAATATGATTCAGAACAAGTATAAGGGGGAAAAAACTGAAAACAAATAAAAATTTAACATACATGTTGAATCATTCCAGGTGTTTAATTAATAAGAGAATCATATTTAGATGTGTCTTTTCATAGGGTGAAATATTTCAACAGATGGAGAGACAGTTATATATTTCACATTTTATTAATTTTGAAAAGGCCTGTTTTTAAAAATTCTCACAGCTTATTAAATTTCAATGGTATGCTAATGGAATGTATAATACCTTTATTAATCAATGTAGTAATGAGTTTTAGAACATGTTGAGTAATGCTAGAAAGAAGAGACATAACTCAACAGAAATTATGGCTGTATTAAATGAAAATAAGATAAATTGAGAGACATAAAATATTTCATAAAAACCAGTCAGATGCATACAACTAGACATGATAAACTTTATGGAATTTCAGTTTTATCAAAAGATGAAAATTCTTAAATACAAAAGAAGAAATGTATGTCTTAACTTTTTCTTATACAACCGGAACAAATGTTTTGGATGAAACAAAAACTTCCCCAACGCTTAGCATAGGACATTGTTGATGTAATGAATATTAACACATTCATTTGTTTTTAGGAGAACACTAAACAAATAAAGAAACTCAGTGCTATCAGTTTTCCTTTACACTATTTTTTTTATTGTCAATGTTTGATTTGTCACAGTAAAGCAAATTTCTAATATTAAAGAACAATTAAATACGTCAACTTCATCACAAATCTGTTTCTGATAAACTCAGAGTAATATTACATGAAAACTGTTAACACTGAACTGCTCAAGGAGATGGAAGGAGACATTGAAGGGCCATCAAAATCTATAGAAAACAAATACAGAAACAAAAAGGAAGATAGTATTTGAAATTGATTTAAAGAGTCTTTATAGAAATATGTACAACTGAATATCACATATATTTAAAGAAACCAAATCAAATATATAAAGAATTGTCACAATAATAATGCAATGTTTAAAAGAAATCTGTGCTTTTTTAATTTATAGAAATTTCACTAGTTACTGCATGTGCCAGTTTAACATTCTACAGACAGTATAATATCCTATTTAAATTATGATTCTGCAACTCAAATTTTACAAACTCTTTACTTCCTTTTCTTTCAACCGATAAGAATATAAATGACATTTCACGTGAAATCCTTTTAGGGTTCAAACACAAATGCCGTATTTTTAAGCATTATCTAGAAATAAATTATTATGATTGATTGATTGATACCATAAGTTAATTATAAAAAAGCATTGTTGCTAAGAACAATTAAGTTTTCTACCATCAAATTGTCAATCCAAACCAAAACACACATTTTTGTACTCCTTTGAATCTTAAAGCAAACAATAAAAACTACAAATAGAAGATGTTTCAAAATGGTATTTTTATTTACTCACACATAATTAAACAGTTCCAGTTGGAGTGAAAGAGTTTTTCAGGACTGGAAAGGTAGTAATTCTTCATCTGCAGCTCACATTTCCTCTGAGAAACGGTTGCAAAGCTAAAATGGAAACATTTTGGTGTGTTAAGTACAGGCTTGGAAAAATTTCATGTAATATGCATAAAGCAAGACAACTTTACTTTAGAGAATTTTCGGATATGCGAAATTTAAGACTTCGTGAACATACCAAAGTGCATATGATGGAGTACAAAGAATAAGAATACAAAAGGTTTAAACATCTTAAAGGTTAATCATTCTTTTTCCATATTTATAAATTGTAATTAAATAAAAAAATTTATAATTCAACCTTTTCACGTAAGAAATAGACAAAATGTTTTATGAAAAGATATAATATTGAAAAATAATAAGAATTTTCACGTATTTATAAACAAAAAAATAAAACCTTTAACTTTTAAGTTCATGTTTTCACATGAATATATTAATTAAATATTAGAATACACCACCTATCATCACATGAAGATCAGGTAAAACTCAAACCACACAATAATGTTTTTTATGAAAATGACTGAAGCATATAGCAAAATTCAACACCTCTTCTGAAATACTGGACGGGCAAGCATGCAATTTCTCATGAAGTACTTTTATCCATCCTCTATTTTCCTTTGCAGGACACTAAACGTTTATCTTTCCAATTTTTTTTAAATAACTTTTAATTCAAAAAGAGTACAGTGATGTGATCAGAAATACATGCTGCTTAAGTGGTATCAAATATCAGATCAAATTTCACCATATTTATTATTTCATCAGCTGTTCATTAAATTTTTTGGTTAATATTGGATGGTACATTAAACTATAAAAAGAGTCAAGAGAAAATCAGAAAAAATTACCATGTAATTTGTGCAAGGTTAAAATGAATATTCTGATCCAGGCCATCATAATTCAAATGAACTTTGAGATATGTCAACTCTTCTGCCAATTTCGAGTGTTTTAGTCACTTCAGAAAGTTGGGCTCAAGTTACTTCCAAAGAAGACAACCTAAAACAGACAGTAAATTTTATAAAGTAAAAAATATGTACAACTTACTAATATTAGATATCAAAGAAATGCTTAGGGTAAAAAGCACATAAATGTAAGTTCAAAGTCATAATAAGCATTATTTCCTACTAAAATCTGCAAGCTTCTAAGTATAAAAAGCCACCAATTTAAACAAAAGCAATATAGTAGCTATTTTCAAAACAGAAATGACTCTCTCGCACACAAATATATCTTAAAAGTGAAATTTAGCAAGAGCTCACACACCAGTTTTATATTTCAAATCCAAATATTTTCAATTTGCATTTTGTCCTTCCCTCTGTGAATAAAATTTAGGAATTGGACATTTAAAATGAAATTTATAATGGAAAGTGAATTTATGATTAAGTTCAACATTTGAAATTTAAAGTTTATGCACATACAAAAATTAAATTGCAATTTTTATCAAACGAAAGAAGAATATGTTGTTCTTGAAAGAATATAATAATGTTCATTCTGTATAGATTGCAGTAGCCCTTTCCTCAATCAATTTAAATACTTGTCTCAAAAATAATGATTTTAAAATGCAATGTACTCAAGATAGAAATTGATGCTTATGCAACAGAAGGGGATATTAAAACTTTTGATTTATTTTTAATATGAAATCAAACCAAAACATCTGACTCTAAAAATATTCTTTAACTTTTCTCTAATGGCAATAGGTATAATTTTATTCACAAAACCGTTTGAGCAATGAATAAAGACAGAGGTATGACTTTACATAAGCAACACAATTAATGAATAATGTACATAGAAATATTTGTGCTCTTTTATCTTGACAGGTATCCAACAGTTTAAGAAAAAGACGGCTTACTTTTTTCTAAAATAAAAAGGAGGACATCTTTTACAAGTCATATATAAGTTTTAAAATGATTTAATTGTTTAGAATATGTAGTTGAAGTGGAAAAAAAACAATATGTGGCTTCACTAAAACCAACCTTAATAAACAACTGCATCTGATTATAAAAATTCAAAATCACGAGCGGGTCTGCCTACAACATTACACCTAGACAAAAGTTCTCTCACAAATAATTATCATTTGTTACAGAACTTATTCAAAAATAATACATTTGTACACACATACATATATTCCCTTTTACAATACTGCACTCATCAACCAGATATTTTTGATTCATTTAAATATTCAGTAACTGAAGAATATCAGATAATACATTTGAAGGTTGATTCCCTCACAGTATCAAATCATACAAAAAAATTTAGAAAGCATTCTTAACACGCCAAATAAATGTAAGGTTATTTTAAATTCAAAGGAAATATTTTTGTTTTGAAATTGAATAAAGGCTAACCTTTCAACATTACTACATTTATTCCAAATATAACATGTGGTTATTTATTGTGGAGTAAATTAAAAACTTTGCAACTGTAAAAGTATTGTGCATTTAAAATTGTGTTCATCACATTTTCTTGCCAAATTTAAAACCAACAAAGCAGGTTGATGGTGATCACTTAAAAAATTTGAGGATAATTTTAGGTTAAAATCTCAGAATGTACCTAACATTTTCGGGGAAACAAAAAGGTTCCAGTTGCTTTGAACGCAAGCGACAATTTCGAGAGATGAGCACCAGTGAAGTTACAAACACTAGCTAAAAGCATTACAACTGCCTATAACTGTAAATAAATATATGTGTGAGTAAATAGAGTGTTATTGAAAGTTTCTTCTAATGCAAAAATACTTCTTTTAGATAAAGTTATTAATGTAAATGAATATTCCAGCACAATTATATTGAAAAGATCAGTTAAACTGAAAAAGTAAAACAATTTTTACAATACTGTATTCAAATGCTAAATAATAGTTTTGAGATAAGCTTCAAATAAAAGTGAAAGATAGAAGTTGAAATTAGAATATATTTAAATTCAACAAAAACAGAGCATCATTTGGAATATGTGTTTCTTAGCCATATTTTTATACTCTTATAGACACTTTCTCTAAACAGAGACATGTATGTAAAATTTAGAGTAAAAGGCTTCAGCTTTTAGGAAAACAATACTTTTAAGAACTTTCGAAACTTAAATAAAAACAACAATTTTAGTTAGCTTCATACTGTATAACTACAGTGTGTGTGTGTGTGTTGAATTGGATTCCAAACACATTATCCCCACCTTCAAAAAATTCTCCCATATACCTTTGATCCTAATAACTGTAATTAATAAAGCAATGATATGTGACATCTAAACACAAACTTCTGAGGAATCCTAAAATCATTTGCTCTCAATATTCCTGCTACTAGGTTAAACTCCTTTGAATACACACACATACATAATTAGATATATATAACCACCCTCTTTTCAATTAAATTATATTTTTTCTTCCTCCTGGTAGGGGGGGGGGCAGTTTAAAACTAAAAAAATTTTTTTTACTCATTCCATTCTAATTAATTTAATAATGCATGAAAACTTCATTTTATATACATTAAAAGTCCTTCTGAAAAAAAGAAATGCTTTACTAACTGTGTTTTTTTTAATATGCAGAGAAGCTTGTCAAAATATTAAAATTCTTAACACACCTACAAACCTTATAACTCAGCAAAGAGCTTCCTATTAATGTAGCAAATTATGAAGAAATAACAAGTCCTCAAAAACTACAGCTATATCTTTCACAACTGTTCAAAAACAGATCCCATTCTTTTTGTGCCTTACATTTATCAATTTTCAAATTGTCAATTCTGCCACTTATATCTTCTTAATTACTTTTTATAAATACTTATGTGTTTAAGTAATTCTCAAATGGAAACTTTACACATTCATTTTTTTAAATGAATCAGAACACAGATGATAATTCAAGATATTCTTTTTACAGTTGAATAACTAATCCCTTTTTTTTACTTTTACTGAGGGAACGCATTATGTTTCTTTGTATTTTATGTTAATTATGAATGCTTTGTTGACAAGTTTAGTTTTTCACATCAAGTTATCAGTCTAAATGAAGGACAGAACACGCTTTTATACTGATTGGAATTTCAAAGTAAAAAATAAATTAAAAATGAAAGACACTTTTTAAGTTATAATTCTTACAACCAGGTTTTTAATACACTTTTCAATTGATATTTTGCTTATACTTCCCATCGTATTCTTTAGAACAATTTGATGAATGATATGACGGAAAAATTAGAAACAGGCATAACAAAAAATCTTTAAACTAGAGAAGGAAAACAATGTATATCAATAGAAATTTTTTGAGGAGAGAGAAATATAATCACATTTCATGATATATTTTATAGGAGTGTAATCAAAAACAAGGTGTATGATCCTCAAGAATGCAGACCAAATTAAACACCAAAGCAGGTAATTCAAAATATGATTCAGAACAAGTATAAGGGGGAAAAAACTGAAAACAAATAAAATTTAACATACATGTTGAATCATTCCAGGTGTTTAATTAATAAGAGAATCATATTTAGATGTGTCTTTTCATAGGGTGAAATATTTCAACACATGGAGAGACAGTTATATATTTCACATTTTATTAATTTTGAAAAGGCCTGTTTTTAAAAATTCTCACAGCTTATTAAATTTCAATGGTATGCTAATGGGAATGTATAATACCTTTATTAATCAATGTAGTAATGAGTTTTAGAACATGTTGAGTAATGCTAGAAAGAAGAGACATAACTCAACAGAAATTATGGCTGTATTAAATGAAAATAAGATAAATTGAGAGACATAAAATATTTCATAAAAACCAGTCAGATGCATACAACTAGACATGATAAACTTTATGGAATTTCAGTTTTATCAAAAGATGAAAATTCTTAAATACAAAAGAAGAAATGTATGTCTTAACTTTTTCTTATACAACCGGAACAAATGTTTTGGATGAAACAAAAACTTCCCCAACGCTTAGCATAGGACATTGTTGATGTAATGAATATTAACACATTCATTTGTTTTTAGGAGAACACTAAACAAATAAAGAAACTCAGTGCTATCAGTTTTCCTTTACACTATTTTTTTTATTGTCAATGTTTGATTTGTCACAGTAAAGCAAATTTCTAATATTAAAGAACAATTAAATACGTCAACTTCATCACAAATCTGTTTCTGATAAACTCAGAGTAATATTACATGAAAACTGTTAACACTGAACTGCTCAAGGAGATGGAAGGAGACATTGAAGGGCCATCAAAATCTATAGAAAACAAATACAGAAACAAAAAGGAAGATAGTATTTGAAATTGATTTAAAGAGTCTTTATAGAAATATGTACAACTGAATATCACATATATTTAAAGAAACCAAATCAAATATATAAAGAATTGTCACAATAATAATGCAATGTTTAAAAGAAATCTGTGCTTTTTTAATTTATAGAAATTTCACTAGTTACTGCATGTGCCAGTTTAACATTCTACAGACAGTATAATATCCTATTTAAATTATGATTCTGCAACTCAAATTTTACAAACTCTTTACTTCCTTTTCTTTCAACCGATAAGAATATAAATGACATTTCACGCGAAATCCTTTTAGGGTTCAAACACAAATGCCGTATTTTTAAGCATTATCTAGAAATAAATTATTATGATTGATTGATTGATACCATAAGTTAATTATAAAAAAGCATTGTTGCTAAGAACAATTAAGTTTTCTACCATCAAATTATCAATCCAAACCAAAACACACATTTTTATACTCCTTTGAATCTTAAAGCAAACAATAAAAACTACAAATAGAAGATGTTTCAAAATGGTATTTTTATTTACTCACACATAATTAAACAGTTCCAGTTGGAGTGAAAGAGTTTTTCAGGACTGGAAAGGTAGTAATTGTTCATCTGCACCTCACATTTCCTCTGAGAAACGGTTGCAAAGCTAAAATGGAAACATTTTGGTGTGTTAAGTACAGGCTTGGAAAAATTTCATGTAATATGCATAAAGCAAGACAACTTTACTTTAGAGAATTTTCGGATATGCGAAATTTAAGACTTCGTGAACATACCAAAGTGCATATGATGGAGTACAAAGAATAAGAATACAAAAGGTTTAAACATCTTAAAGGTTAATCATTCTTTTTCCATATTTATAAATTGTAATTAAATAAAAAAATTTATAATTCAACCTTTTCACGTTAGAAATAGACAAAATGTTTTATGAAAAGATATAATATTGAAAAATAATAAGAATTTTCACGTATTTATAAACAAAAAAATAAAACCTTTAACTTTTAAGTTCATGTTTTCACATGAATATATTAATTAAATATTAGAATACACCACCTATCATCACATGAAGATCAGGTAAAACCCAAACCACACAATAATGTTTTTTATGAAAATGACTGAAGCATATAGCAAAATTCAACACCTCTTCTGAAATACTGTACGGGCAAGCATGCAATTTCTCATGAAGTACTTTTATCCATCCTCTATTTTCCTTTGCAGGACACTAAACGTTTATCTTTCCAATTTTTTTTAAATAACTTTTAATTCAAAAAGAGTACAGTGATGTGATCAGAAATGCATGCTGCTTAAGTGGTATCAAATATCAGATCAAATTTCACCATATTTATTATTTCATCAGCTGTTCATTAAATTTTTTGGTTAATATTGGATGGTACATTAAACTATAAAAAGAGTCAAGAGAAAATCAGAAAAAATTACCATGTAACTTGTGCAAGGTTAAAATGAATATTCTGATCCAGGCCATCATAACTCAAATGAACTTTGAGATATGTCAACTCTTCTGCCAATTTCGAGTGTTTTAGTCACTTCAGAAAGTTGGGCTCAAGTTACTTCCAAAGAAGACAACCTAAAACAGACAGTAAATTTTATAAAGTAAAAAATATGTACAACTTACTAATATTAGATATCAAAGAAATGCTTAGGGTAAAAAGCACATAAATGTAAGTTCAAAGTCATAATAAGCATTATTTCCTACTAAAATCTGCAAGCTTCTAAGTATAAAAAGCCACCAATTTAAACAAAAGCAATATAGTAGCTATTTTCAAAACAGAAATGACTCTCTCACACACAAATATATCTTAAAAGTGAAATTTAGCAAAAGAGCTCACACACCAGTTTTATATTTCAAATCCAAATATTTTCAATTTGCATTTTGTCCTTCCCTCTGTGAATAAAATTTAGGAATTGGACATTTAAAATGAAATTTATAATGGAAAGTGAATTTATGATTAAGTTCAACATTTGAAATTTAAAGTTTATGCACATACAAAAATTAAATTGCAATTTTTATCAAACGAAAGAAGAATATGTTGCTCTTGAAAGAATATAATAATGTTCATTCTGTATAGATTGCAGTAGCCCTTTCCTCAATCAATTTAAATACTTGTCTCAAAAATAATGATTTTAAAATGCAATGTACTCAAGATAGAAATTGATGCTTATGCAACAGAAGGGGATATTAAAACTTTTTATTTATTTTTAATATGAAATCAAACCAAAACATCTGACTCTAAAAATATTCTTTAACTTTTCTCTAATGGCAATAGGTATAATTTTATTCACAAAACCGTTTGAGCAATGAATAAAGACAGAGGTATGACTTTACATAAGCAACACAATTAATGAATAATGTACATAGAAATATTTGTGCTCTTTTATCTTGACAGGTATCCAACAGTTTAAGAAAAAGAAGGCTAACTTTTTTCTAAAATAAAAAGGAGGATATCTTTTACAAGTGCATATATAAGTTTTATAATGATTTAATTGTTTAGAATATGTAGTTGAAGTGGAAAAAAAACTATGTGTGGCTTCACTAAAACCAACCTTAATAAACAACTGCATCTGATTATAAAAATTCAAAATCACGAGCGGGTCTGCCTAAAACATTACACCTAGACAAAAGTTCTCTCACAAATAATTATCATTTGTTACAGAACTTATTCAAAAATAATACATTTGTACACACATACATATATTCCCTTTTACAATACTGCACTCATCAACCAGATATTTTTGATTCATTTAAATATTCAGTAACTGAAGAATATCAGATAATACATTTGAAGGTTTATTCCCTCACAGTATCAAATCATACAAAAAAATTTAGAAATCAAGCATTCTTAACACGCCAAAGAAATGTAAGGTTATTTTAAATTCAAAGGAAATATTTTTGTTTTGAAATTGAATAAAGGCTAACCTTTCAACATTACTACATTTATTCCACATATAACATGTGGTTATTTATTGTGGAGTAAATTAAAAACTTTGCAACTGTAAAAGTATTGTGCATTTAAAATTGTGTTCATCACATTTTCTTGCCAAATTTAAAACCAACAAAGCAGGTTGATGGTGATCACTTAAAAAATTTGAGGATAATTTTAGGTTAAAATCTCAGGATGTACCTAACATTTTCGGGGAAACAAAAAGGTTCCAGTTGCTTTGAACGCAAGCGACAATTTCGAGAGATGAGCACCAGTGAAGTTACAAACACTAGCTAAAAGCATTACAACTGCCTATAACTGTAAATAAATATATGTGTGAGTAAATAGAGTGTTATTGAAAGTTTCTTCTAATGCAAAAATACTTCTTTTAGATAAAGTTATTAATGTAAATGAATATTCCAGCACAATTATATTGAAAAGATCAGTTAAACTGAAAAAGTAAAACAATTTTTACGATACTGTATTCAAATGCTAAATAATGGTTTAGAGATAAGCTTCAGATAAAAGTGAAAGATAGAAGTTGAAATTAGAATATATTTAAATTCAACAAAAACAGAGCATCATTTGGAATATGTGTTTCTTAGCCATATTTTTATACTCTTATAGACACTTTCTCTAAACAGACATGTATGTAAAATTTAGAGTAAAAGGCTTCAGCTTTTAGGAAAACAATACTTTTAAGAACTTTCAAAACTTAAATAAAAACAACAACAATTTTAGTTAGCTTCATACTGTATAACTACAGTGTGTGTGTGTGTTGAACTGGATTCCAAACACATTATCCCCACCTTCAAAAAATTCTCCCATATACCTTTGATCCTAATAACTGTAATTAATAAAGCAATGATATGTCACATCTAAACACAAACTTCTGAGGAATCCTAAAATCATTTGCTCTCAATATTCCTGCTACTAGGTTAAACTCCTTTGAATACACACACATACATAATTAGATATATATAACCACCCTCTTTTCAATTAAATTATATTTTTTCTTCCTCCTGGTAGGGGGGGGGGCAGTTTAAAACTAAAAAAATTTTTTTTTTACTCATTCCATTCTAATTAATTCAATAATGCATGAAAACTTCATTTTATATACATTAAAAGTCCTTCTGAAAAAAAGAAATGCTTTACTAACTGTGTTTTTTTTAATATGCAGAGAAGCTTGTCAAAATATTAAAATTCTGAACACACCTACAAACCTTATAACTCAGCAAAGAGCTTCCTATTAATGTAGCAAATTATGAAGAAATAACAAGTCCTCAAAAACATCAGCTATATCTTTCACAACTGTTCAAAAACAGATCCCATTCTTTTTGTGCCTTACATTTATCAATTTTCAAATTGTCAATTCTGCCACTTATATCTTCTTAATTACTTTTTATAAATACTTATGTGTTTACAGTAATTCTCAAATGGAAACTTTACACATTCATTTTTTTAAATGAATCAGAACACAGATGATAATTCAAGATATTCTTTTTACAGTTGAATAACTAATCCCTTTTTTTTTACTTTTACTGAGGGAACGCATTATGTTTCTTTGTATTTTATGTTAATTATGAATGCTTTGTTGACAAGTTTAGTTTTTCACATCAAGTTATCAGTCTAAATGAAGGACAGAACACGCTTTTATACTGATTGGAATTTCAAAGTAAAAAATAAATTAAAAATGAAAGACACTTTTTAAGTTATAATTCTTACAACCAGGTTTTTAATACACTTTTCAATTGATATTTTGCTTATACTTCCCATCGTATTCTTTAGAACAATTTGATGAATGATATGACGGAAAAATTAGAAACAGGCATAACAAAAAATCTTTAAACTAGAGAAGGAAAACAATGTATATCAATAGAAATTTTTTGAGGAGAGAGAAATATAATCACATTTCATGATATATTTTATAGGAGTGTAATCAAAAACAAGGTGTATGATAATCAAGAATGCAGACCAAATTAAACACCAAAGCAGGTAATTCAAAATATGATTCAGAACAAGTATAAGGGGGAAAAAAACTGAAAACAAATAAAAATTTAACATACATGTTGAATCATTCCAGGTGTTTAATTAATAAGAGAATCATATTTAGATGTGTCTTTTCATAGGGTGAAATATTTCAACACATGGAGAGACAGTTATATATTTCACATTTTATTAATTTTGAAAAGGCCTGTTTTTAAAAATTCTCACAGCTTATTAAATTTCAATGGTATGCTAATGGGAATGTATAATACCTTTATTAATCAATGTAGTAATGAGTTTTAGAACATGTTGAGTAATGCTAGAAAGAAGAGACATAACTCAACAGAAATTATGGCTGTATTAAATGAAAATAAGATAAATTGAGAGACATAAAATATTTCATAAAAACCAGTCAGATGCATACAACTAGACATGATAAACTTTATGGAATTTCAGTTTTATCAAAAGATGAAAATTCTTAAATACAAAAGAAGAAATGTATGTCTTAACTTTTTCTTATACAACCGGAACAAATGTTTTGGATGAAACAAAAACTTCCCCAACGCTTAGCATAGGACATTGTTGATGTAATGAATATTAACACATTCATTTGTTTTTAGGAGAACACTAAACAAATAAAGAAACTCAGTGCTATCAGTTTTCCTTTACACTATTTTTTTTATTGTCAATGTTTGATTTGTCAAAGTAAAGCAAATTTCTAATATTAAAGAACAATTAAATACGTCAACTTCATCACAAATCTGTTTCTGATAAACTCAGAGTAATATTACATGAAAACTGTTAACACTGAACTGCTCAAGGAGATGGAAGGAGACATTGAAGGGCCAACAAAATCTATAGAAAACAAATACAGAAACAAAAAGGAAGATAGTATTTGAAATTGATTTAAAGAGTCTTTATAGAAATATGTACAACTGAATATCACATATATTTAAAGAAACCAAATCAAATATATAAAGAATTGTCACAATAATAATGCAATGTTTAAAAGAAATCTGTGCTTTTTTAATTTATAGAAATTTCACTAGTTACTGCATGTGCCAGTTTAACATTCTACAGACAGTATAATATCCTATTTAAATTATGATTCTGCAACTCAAATTTTACAAACTCTTTACTTCCTTTTCTTTCAACCGATAAGAATATAAATGACATTTCACGCGAAATCCTTTTAGGGTTCACACACAAATGCCATATTTTTAAGCATTATCTAGAAATAAATTATTATGATTGATTGATTGATACCATAAGTTAATTATAAAAAAGCATTGTTGCTAAGAACAATTAAGTTTTCTACCATCACATTATCAATCCAAACCAAAACACACATTTTTATACTCCTTTGAATCTTAAAGCAAACAATAAAAACTACAAATAGAAGATGTTTCAAAATGGTATTTTTATTTACTCACACATAATTAAACAGTTCCAGTTGGAGTGAAAGAGTTTTTCAGGACTGGAAAGGTAGTAATTGTTCATCTGCACCTCACATTTCCTCTGAGAAACGGTTGCAAAGCTAAAATGGAAACATTTTGGTGTGTTAAGTACAGGCTTGGAAAAATTTCATGTAATATGCATAAAGCAAGACAACTTTACTTTAGAGAATTTTCGGATATGCGAAATTTAAGACTTCGTGAACATACCAAAGTGCATATGATGGAGTACAAAGAATAAGAATACAAAAGGTTTAAACATCTTAAAGGTTAATCATTCTTTTTCCATATTTATAAATTGTAATTAAATAAAAAAATTTATAATTCAACCTTTTCACGTTAGAAATAGACAAAATGTTTTATGAAAAGATATAATATTGAAAAATAATAAGAATTTTCACGTATTTATAAACAAAAAAATAAAACCTTTAACTTTTAAGTTCATGTTTTCACATGAATATATTAATTAAATATTAGAATACACCACCTATCATCACATGAAGATCAGGTAAAACCCAAACCACACAATAATGTTTTTTATGAAAATGACTGAAGCATATAGCAAAATTCAACACCTCTTCTGAAATACTGTACGGGCAAGCATGCAATTTCTCATGAAGTACTTTTATCCATCCTCTATTTTCCTTTGCAGGACACTAATTGTTTATCTTTCCAATTTTTTTTAAATAACTTTTAATTCAAAAAGAGTACAGTGATGTGATCAGAAATGCATGCTGCTTAAGTGGTATCAAATATCAGATCAAATTTCACCATATTTATTATTTCATCAGCTGTTCATTAAATTTTTTGGTTAATATTGGATGGTACATTAAACTATAAAAAGAGTCAAGAGAAAATCAGAAAAAATTACCATGTAATTTGTGCAAGGTTAAAATGAATATTCTGATCCAGGCCATCATAACTCAAATGAACTTTGAGATATGTCAACTCTTCTGCCAATTTCGAGTGTTTTAGTCACTTCAGAAAGTATGGCTCAAGTTACTTCCAAAGAAGACAACCTAAAACAGACAGTAAATTTTATAAAGTAAAAAATATGTACAACTTACTAATATTAGATATCAAAGAAATGCTTAGGGTAAAAAGCACATAAATGTAAGTTCAAAGTCATAATAAGCATTATTTCCTACTAAAATCTGCAAGCTTCTAAGTATAAAAAGCCACCAATTTAAACAAAAGCAATATAGTAGCTATTTTCAAAACAGAAATGACTCTCTCACACACAAATATATCTTAAAAGTGAAATTTAGCAAAAGAGCTCACACACCAGTTTTATATTTCAAATCCAAATATTTTCAATTTGCATTTTGTCCTTCCCTCTGTGAATAAAATTTAGGAATTGGACATTTAAAATGAAATTTATAATGGAAAGTGAATTTATGATTAAGTTCAACATTTGAAATTTAAAGTTTATGCACATACAAAAATTAAATTGCAATTTTTATCAAACGAAAGAAGAATATGTTGCTCTTGAAAGAATATAATAATGTTCATTCTATATAGATTGCAGTAGCCCTTTCCTCAATCAATTTAAATACTTGTCTCAAAAATAATGATTTTAAAATGCAATGTACTCAAGATAGAAATTGATGCTTATGCAACAGAAGGGATATTAAAACTTTTTATTTATTTTTAATATGAAATCAAACCAAAACATCTGACTCTAAAAATATTCTTTAACTTTTCTCTAATGGCAATAGGTATAATTTTATTCACAAAACCGTTTGAGCAATGAATAAAGACAGAGGTATGACTTTACATAAGCAACACAATTAATGAATAATGTACATAGAAATATTTGTGCTCTTTTATCTTGACAGGTATCCAACAGTTTAAGAAAAAGAAGGCTAACTTTTTTCTAAAATAAAAAGGAGGATATCTTTTACAAGTGCATATATAAGTTTTATAATGATTTAATTGTTTAGAATATGTAGTTGAAGTGGAAAAAAAACTATGTGTGGCTTCACTAAAACCAACCTTAATAAACAACTGCATCTGATTATAAAAATTCAAAATCACGAGCGGGTCTGCCTAAAACATTACACCTAGACAAAAGTTCTCTCACAAATAATTATCATTTGTTACAGAACTTATTCAAAAATAATACATTTGTACACACATACATATATTCCCTTTTACAATACTGCACTCATCAACCAGATATTTTTGATTCATTTAAATATTCAGTAACTGAAGAATATCAGATAATACATTTGAAGGTTTATTCCCTCACAGTATCAAATCATACAAAAAAATTTAGAAATCAAGCATTCTTAACACGCCAAAGAAATGTAAGGTTATTTTAAATTCAAAGGAAATATTTTTGTTTTGAAATTGAATAAAGGCTAACCTTTCAACATTACTACATTTATTCCACATATAACATGTGGTTATTTATTGTGGAGTAAATTAAAAACTTTGCAACTGTAAAAGTATTGTGCATTTAAAATTGTGTTCATCACATTTTCTTGCCAAATTTAAAACCAACAAAGCAGGTTGATGGTGATCACTTAAAAAATTTGAGGATAATTTTAGGTTAAAATCTCAGGATGTACCTAACATTTTCGGGGAAACAAAAAGGTTCCAGTTGCTTTGAACGCAAGCGACAATTTCGAGAGATGAGCACCAGTGAAGTTACAAACACTAGCTAAAAGCATTACAACTGCCTATAACTGTAAATAAATATATGTGTGAGTAAATAGAGTGTTATTGAAAGTTTCTTCTAATGCAAAAATACTTCTTTTAGATAAAGTTATTAATGTAAATGAATATTCCAGCACAATTATATTGAAAAGATCAGTTAAACTGAAAAAGTAAAACAATTTTTACGATACTGTATTCAAATGCTAAATAATGGTTTAGAGATAAGCTTCAGATAAAAGTGAAAGATAGAAGTTGAAATTAGAATATATTTAAATTCAACAAAAACAGAGCATCATTTGGAATATGTGTTTCTTAGCCATATTTTTATACTCTTATAGACACTTTCTCTAAACAGACATGTATGTAAAATTTAGAGTAAAAGGCTTCAGCTTTTAGGAAAACAATACTTTTAAGAACTTTCAAAACTTAAATAAAAACAACAACAATTTTAGTTAGCTTCATACTGTATAACTACAGTGTGTGTGTGTGTTGAACTGGATTCCAAACACATTATCCCCACCTTCAAAAAATTCTCCCATATACCTTTGATCCTAATAACTGTAATTAATAAAGCAATGATATGTCACATCTAAACACAAACTTCTGAGGAATCCTAAAATCATTTGCTCTCAATATTCCTGCTACTAGGTTAAACTCCTTTGAATACACACACATACATAATTAGATATATATAACCACCCTCTTTTCAATTAAATTATATTTTTTCTTCCTCCTGGTAGGGGGGGGCAGTTTAAAACTAAAAATTTTTTTTTTTACTTATTCCATTCTAATTAATTCAATAATGCATGAAAACTTCATTTCATATACATTAAAAGTCCTTCTGAAAAAAAGAAATGCTTTACTAACTGTGTTTTTTTTAATATGCAGAGAAGCTTGTCAAAATATTAAAATTCTGAACACACCTACAAACCTTATAACTCAGCAAAGAGCTTCCTATTAATGTAGCAAATTATGAAGAAATAACAAGTCCTCAAAAACATCAGCTATATCTTTCACAACTGTTCAAAAACAGATCCCATTCTTTTTGTGCCTTACATTTATCAATTTTCAAATTGTCAATTCTGCCACTTATATCTTCTTAATTACTTTTTATAAATACTTATGTGTTTACAGTAATTCTCAAATGGAAACTTTACACATTCATTTTTTTAAATGAATCAGAACACAGATGATAATTCAAGATATTCTTTTTACAGTTGAATAACTAATCCCTTTTTTTTTACTTTTACTGAGGGAACGCATTATGTTTCTTTGTATTTTATGTTAATTATGAATGCTTTGTTGACAAGTTTAGTTTTTCACATCAAGTTATCAGTCTAAATGAAGGACAGAACACGCTTTTATACTGATTGGAATTTCAAAGTAAAAAATAAATTAAAAATGAAAGACACTTTTTAAGTTATAATTCTTACAACCAGGTTTTTAATACACTTTTCAATTGATATTTTGCTTATACTTCCCATCGTATTCTTTAGAACAATTTGATGAATGATATGACGGAAAAATTAGAAACAGGCATAACAAAAAATCTTTAAACTAGAGAAGGAAAACAATGTATATCAATAGAAATTTTTTGAGGAGAGAGAAATATAATCACATTTCATGATATATTTTATAGGAGTGTAATCAAAAACAAGGTGTATGATAATCAAGAATGCAGACCAAATTAAACACCAAAGCAGGTAATTCAAAATATGATTCAGAACAAGTATAAGGGGGAAAAAAACTGAAAACAAATAAAAATTTAACATACATGTTGAATCATTCCAGGTGTTTAATTAATAAGAGAATCATATTTAGATGTGTCTTTTCATAGGGTGAAATATTTCAACACATGGAGAGACAGTTATATATTTCACATTTTATTAATTTTGAAAAGGCCTGTTTTTAAAAATTCTCACAGCTTATTAAATTTCAATGGTATGCTAATGGGAATGTATAATACCTTTATTAATCAATGTAGTAATGAGTTTTAGAACATGTTGAGTAATGCTAGAAAGAAGAGACATAACTCAACAGAAATTATGGCTGTATTAAATGAAAATAAGATAAATTGAGAGACATAAAATATTTCATAAAAACCAGTCAGATGCATACAACTAGACATGATAAACTTTATGGAATTTCAGTTTTATCAAAAGATGAAAATTCTTAAATACAAAAGAAGAAATGTATGTCTTAACTTTTTCTTATACAACCGGAACAAATGTTTTGGATGAAACAAAAACTTCCCCAACGCTTAGCATAGGACATTGTTGATGTAATGAATATTAACACATTCATTTGTTTTTAGGAGAACACTAAACAAATAAAGAAACTCAGTGCTATCAGTTTTCCTTTACACTATTTTTTTTATTGTCAATGTTTGATTTGTCAAAGTAAAGCAAATTTCTAATATTAAAGAACAATTAAATACGTCAACTTCATCACAAATCTGTTTCTGATAAACTCAGAGTAATATTACATGAAAACTGTTAACACTGAACTGCTCAAGGAGATGGAAGGAGACATTGAAGGGCCAACAAAATCTATAGAAAACAAATACAGAAACAAAAAGGAAGATAGTATTTGAAATTGATTTAAAGAGTCTTTATAGAAATATGTACAACTGAATATCACATATATTTAAAGAAACCAAATCAAATATATAAAGAATTGTCACAATAATAATGCAATGTTTAAAAGAAATCTGTGCTTTTTTAATTTATAGAAATTTCACTAGTTACTGCATGTGCCAGTTTAACATTCTACAGACAGTATAATATCCTATTTAAATTATGATTCTGCAACTCAAATTTTACAAACTCTTTACTTCCTTTTCTTTCAACCGATAAGAATATAAATGACATTTCACGCGAAATCCTTTTAGGGTTCACACACAAATGCCATATTTTTAAGCATTATCTAGAAATAAATTATTATGATTGATTGATTGATTGATACCATAAGTTAATTATAAAAAAGCATTGTTGCTAAGAACAATTAAGTTTTCTACCATCACATTATCAATCCAAACCAAAACACACATTTTTATACTCCTTTGAATCTTAAAGCAAACAATAAAAACTACAAATAGAAGATGTTTCAAAATGGTATTTTTATTTACTCACACATAATTAAACAGTTCCAGTTGGAGTGAAAGAGTTTTTCAGGACTGGAAAGGTAGTAATTGTTCATCTGCACCTCACATTTCCTCTGAGAAACGGTTGCAAAGCTAAAATGGAAACATTTTGGTGTGTTAAGTACAGGCTTGGAAAAATTTCATGTAATATGCATAAAGCAAGACAACTTTACTTTAGAGAATTTTCGGATATGCGAAATTTAAGACTTCGTGAACATACCAAAGTGCATATGATGGAGTACAAAGAATAAGAATACAAAAGGTTTAAACATCTTAAAGGTTAATCATTCTTTTTCCATATTTATAAATTGTAATTAAATAAAAAAATTTATAATTCAACCTTTTCACGTTAGAAATAGACAAAATGTTTTATGAAAAGATATAATATTGAAAAATAATAAGAATTTTCACGTATTTATAAACAAAAAAATAAAACCTTTAACTTTTAAGTTCATGTTTTCACATGAATATATTAATTAAATATTAGAATACACCACCTATCATCACATGAAGATCAGGTAAAACCCAAACCACACAATAATGTTTTTTATGAAAATGACTGAAGCATATAGCAAAATTCAACACCTCTTCTGAAATACTGTACGGGCAAGCATGCAATTTCTCATGAAGTACTTTTATCCATCCTCTATTTTCCTTTGCAGGACACTAATTGTTTATCTTTCCAATTTTTTTTAAATAACTTTTAATTCAAAAAGAGTACAGTGATGTGATCAGAAATGCATGCTGCTTAAGTGGTATCAAATATCAGATCAAATTTCACCATATTTATTATTTCATCAGCTGTTCATTAAATTTTTTGGTTAATATTGGATGGTACATTAAACTATAAAAAGAGTCAAGAGAAAATCAGAAAAAATTACCATGTAATTTGTGCAAGGTTAAAATGAATATTCTGATCCAGGCCATCATAACTCAAATGAACTTTGAGATATGTCAACTCTTCTGCCAATTTCGAGTGTTTTAGTCACTTCAGAAAGTATGGCTCAAGTTACTTCCAAAGAAGACAACCTAAAACAGACAGTAAATTTTATAAAGTAAAAAATATGTACAACTTACTAATATTAGATATCAAAGAAATGCTTAGGGTAAAAAGCACATAAATGTAAGTTCAAAGTCATAATAAGCATTATTTCCTACTAAAATCTGCAAGCTTCTAAGTATAAAAAGCCACCAATTTAAACAAAAGCAATATAGTAGCTATTTTCAAAACAGAAATGACTCTCTCACACACAAATATATCTTAAAAGTGAAATTTAGCAAAAGAGCTCACACACCAGTTTTATATTTCAAATCCAAATATTTTCAATTTGCATTTTGTCCTTCCCTCTGTGAATAAAATTTAGGAATTGGACATTTAAAATGAAATTTATAATGGAAAGTGAATTTATGATTAAGTTCAACATTTGAAATTTAAAGTTTATGCACATACAAAAATTAAATTGCAATTTTTATCAAACGAAAGAAGAATATGTTGCTCTTGAAAGAATATAATAATGTTCATTCTGTATAGATTGCAGTAGCCTTTCCTCAATCAATTTAAATACTTGTCTCAAAAATAATGATTTTAAAATGCAATGTACTCAAGATAGAAATTGATGCTTATGCAACAGAAGGGGATATTAAAACTTTTTATTTATTTTTAATATGAAATCAAACCAAAACATCTGACTCTAAAAATATTCTTTAACTTTTCTCTAATGGCAATAGGTATAATTTTATTCACAAAACCGTTTGAGCAATGAATAAAGACAGAGGTATGACTTTACATAAGCAACACAATTAATGAATAATGTACATAGAAATATTTGTGCTCTTTTATCTTGACAGGTATCCAACAGTTTAAGAAAAAGAAGGCTAACTTTTTTCTAAAATAAAAAGGAGGATATCTTTTACAAGTGCATATATAAGTTTTATAATGATTTAATTGTTTAGAATATGTAGTTGAAGTGGAAAAAAAACTATGTGTGGCTTCACTAAAACCAACCTTAATAAACAACTGCATCTGATTATAAAAATTCAAAATCACGAGCGGGTCTGCCTAAAACATTACACCTAGACAAAAGTTCTCTCACAAATAATTATCATTTGTTACAGAACTTATTCAAAAATAATACATTTGTACACACATACATATATTCCCTTTTACAATACTGCACTCATCAACCAGATATTTTTGATTCATTTAAATATTCAGTAACTGAAGAATATCAGATAATACATTTGAAGGTTTATTCCCTCACAGTATCAAATCATACAAAAAAATTTAGAAATCAAGCATTCTTAACACGCCAAAGAAATGTAAGGTTATTTTAAATTCAAAGGAAATATTTTTGTTTTGAAATTGAATAAAGGCTAACCTTTCAACATTACTACATTTATTCCACATATAACATGTGGTTATTTATTGTGGAGTAAATTAAAAACTTTGCAACTGTAAAAGTATTGTGCATTTAAAATTGTGTTCATCACATTTTCTTGCCAAATTTAAAACCAACAAAGCAGGTTGATGGTGATCACTTAAAAAATTGAGGATAATTTTAGGTTAAAATCTCAGGATGTACCTAACATTTTCGGGGAAACAAAAAGGTTCCAGTTGCTTTGAACGCAAGCGACAATTTCGAGAGATGAGCACCAGTGAAGTTACAAACACTAGCTAAAAGCATTACAACTGCCTATAACTGTAAATAAATATATGTGTGAGTAAATAGAGTGTTATTGAAAGTTTCTTCTAATGCAAAAATACTTCTTTTAGATAAAGTTATTAATGTAAATGAATATTCCAGCACAATTATATTGAAAAGATCAGTTAAACTGAAAAGTAAAACAATTTTTACGATACTGTATTCAAATGCTAAATAATGGTTTAGAGATAAGCTTCAGATAAAAGTGAAAGATAGAAGTTGAAATTAGAATATATTTAAATTCAACAAAAACAGAGCATCATTTGGAATATGTGTTTCTTAGCCATATTTTTATACTCTTATAGACACTTTCTCTAAACAGACATGTATGTAAAATTTAGAGTAAAAGGCTTCAGCTTTTAGGAAAACAATACTTTTAAGAACTTTCAAAACTTAAATAAAAACAACAACAATTTTAGTTAGCTTCATACTGTATAACTACAGTGTGTGTGTGTGTTGAACTGGATTCCAAACACATTATCCCCACCTTCAAAAAATTCTCCCATATACCTTTGATCCTAATAACTGTAATTAATAAAGCAATGATATGTCACATCTAAACACAAACTTCTGAGGAATCCTAAAATCATTTGCTCTCAATATTCCTGCTACTAGGTTAAACTCCTTTGAATACACACACATACATAATTAGATATATATAACCACCCTCTTTTCAATTAAATTATATTTTTTCTTCCTCCTGGTAGGGGGGGGGGCAGTTTAAAACTAAAAAAATTTTTTTTTACTCATTCCATTCTAATTAATTCAATAATGCATGAAAACTTCATTTTATATACATTAAAAGTCCTTCTGAAAAAAAGAAATGCTTTACTAACTGTGTTTTTTTTAATATGCAGAGAAGCTTGTCAAAATATTAAAATTCTGAACACACCTACAAACCTTATAACTCAGCAAAGAGCTTCCTATTAATGTAGCAAATTATGAAGAAATAACAAGTCCTCAAAAACATCAGCTATATCTTTCACAACTGTTCAAAAACAGATCCATTCTTTTTGTGCCTTACATTTATCAATTTTCAAATTGTCAATTCTGCCACTTATATCTTCTTAATTACTTTTTATAAATACTTATGTGTTTACAGTAATTCTCAAATGGAAACTTACACATTCATTTTTTTAAATGAATCAGAACACAGATGATAATTCAAGATATTCTTTTTACAGTTGAATAACTAATCCTTTTTTTTTACTTTTACTGAGGGAACGCATTATGTTTCTTTGTATTTTATGTTAATTATGAATGCTTTGTTGACAAGTTTAGTTTTTCACATCAAGTTATCAGTCTAAATGAAGGACAGAACACGCTTTTATACTGATTGGAATTTCAAAGTAAAAAATAAATTAAAAATGAAAGACACTTTTTAAGTTATAATTCTTACAACCAGGTTTTTAATACACTTTTCAATTGATATTTTGCTTATACTTCCCATCGTATTCTTTAGAACAATTTGATGAATAAATATGACGGAAAAATTAGAAACAGGCATAACAAAAAATCTTTAAACTAGAGAAGAAAACAATGTATATCAATAGAAATTTTTTGAGGAGAGAGAAATATAATCACATTTCATGATATATTTTATAGGAGTGTAATCAAAAACAAGGTGTATGATAATCAAGAATGCAGACCAAATTAAACACCAAAGCAGGTAATTCAAAATATGATTCAGAACAAGTATAAGGGGAAAAAAACTGAAAACAAATAAAAATTTAACATACATGTTGAATCATTCCAGGTGTTAATTAATAAGAGAATCATATTTAGATGTGTCTTTTCATAGGGTGAAATATTTCAACACATGGAGAGACAGTTATATATTTCACATTTTATTAATTTTGAAAAGGCCTGTTTTTTAAAAATTCTCACAGCTTATTAAATTTCAATGGTATGCTAATGGGAATGTATAATACCTTTATTAATCAATGTAGTAATGAGTTTTAGAACATGTTGAGTAATGCTAGAAAGAAGAGACATAACTCAACAGAAATTATGCTTATTAAATGAAAATAAGATAAATTGAGAACATAAAATATTTCATAAAAAACCAGTCAGATGCATACAACTAGACATGATAAACTTTATGGAATTTCAGTTTTATCAAAAGATGAAAATTCTTAAATACAAAAGAAGAAATGTATGTCTTAACTTTTTCTTATACAACAGGAACAAATGTTTTGGATGAAACAAAAACTTCCCCAACGCTTAGCAAAGGACATTGTTGATGTAATGAATATTAACACATTCATTTGTTTTTAGGAGAACACTAAACAAATAAAGAAACTCAGTGCTATCAGTTTTCCTTTACACTATTTTTTTTATTGTCAATGTTTGATTTGTCACAGTAAAGCAAATTTCTAATATTAAAGAACAATTAAATACGTCAACTTCATCACAAATCTGTTTCTGATAAACTCAGAGTAATATTACATGAAAACTGTTAACACTGAACTGCTCAAGGAGATGGAAGGAGACATTGAAGGGCCATCAAAATCTATAGAAAACAAATACAGAAACAAAAAGGAAGATAGTATTTGAAATTGATTTAAAGAGTCTTTATAGAAATATGTACAACTGAATATCACATATATTTAAAGAAACCAAATCAAATATATAAAGAATTGTCACAATAATAATGCAATGTTTAAAAGAAATCTGTGCTTTTTAATTTATAGAAATTTCACTAGTTACTGCATGTGCCAGTTTAACATTCTACAGACAGTATAATATCCTATTTAAATTATGATTCTGCAACTCAAATTTTACAAACTCTTTACTTCCTTTTCTTTCAACCGATAAGAATATAAATACATTTCACGCGAAATCCTTTTAGGTTCAAACACAAATGCCATATTTTTAAGCATTATCTAGAAAAAATTATTATGATTGATTGATTGATACCATAAGTTAATTATAAAAAAGCATTGTTGCTAAGATCAATTAAGTTTTCTACCATCAAATTATCAATCCAAACCAAAACACACATTTTATACTCCTTTGAATCTTAAAGCAAACAATAAAAACTACAAATAGAAGATGTTTCAAAATGGTAATTTTATATTTACTCACACATAATTAAACAGTTCCAGTTGGAGTGAAAGAGTTTTTCAGGACTGGAAAAGGTAGTAAATTGTTCATCTGACACCTCACATTTCCTCTGAGAAACGGTGTGCAAAGCTAAAATGGAAACATTTTGGTGTGTTAAGTACAGGCTTGGAAAAATTTCATGTAATATGCATAAAGCAAGACAACTTTACTTTAGAGAATTTTCGGATATGCGAAATTTAAGACTTCGTGAACATACCAAAGTGCATATGATGGAGTACAAAGAATAAGAATACAAAAGGTTTAAACATCTTAAAGGTTAATCATTCTTTTTCCATATTTATAAATTGTAATTAAATAAAAAAATTTATAATTCAACCTTTTCACGTTAGAAATAGACAAAATGTTTTATGAAAAGATATAATATTGAAAAATAATAAGAATTTTCACGTATTTATAAACAAAAAAATAAAACCTTTAACTTTTAAGTTCATGTTTTCACATGAATATATTAATTAAATATTAGAATACACCACCTATCATCACATGAAGATCAGGTAAAACCCAAACCACACAATAATGTTTTTTATGAAAATGACTGAAGCATATAGCAAAATTCAACACCTCTTCTGAAATACTGTACGGGCAAGCATGCAATTTCTCATGAAGTACTTTTATCCATCCTCTATTTTCCTTTGCAGGACACTAACGTTTATCTTTCCAATTTTTTTTAAATAACTTTTAATTCAAAAAGAGTACAGTGATGTGATCAGAAATGCATGCTGCTTAAGTGGTATCAAATATCAGATCAAATTTCACCATATTTATTATTTCATCAGCTGTTCATTAAATTTTTTGGTTAATATTGGATGGTACATTAAACTATAAAAAGAGTCAAGAGAAAATCAGAAAAAATTACCATGTAATTTGTGCAAGGTTAAAATGAATATTCTGATCCAGGCCATCATAACTCAAATGAACTTTGAGATATGTCAACTCTTCTGCCAATTTCGAGTGTTTTAGTCACTTCAGAAAGTTGGGCTCAAGTTACTTCCAAAGAAGACAACCTAAAACAGACAGTAAATTTTATAAAGTAAAAAATATGTACAACTTACTAATATTAGATATCAAAGAAATGCTTAGGGTAAAAAGCACATAAATGTAAGTTCAAAGTCATAATAAGCATTATTTCCTACTAAAATCTGCAAGCTTCTAAGTATAAAAAGCCACCAATTTAAACAAAAGCAATATAGTAGCTATTTTCAAAACAGAAATGACTCTCTCACACACAAATATATCTTAAAAGTGAAATTTAGCAAAAGAGCTCACACACCAGTTTTATATTTCAAATCCAAATATTTTCAATTTGCATTTTGTCCTTCCCTCTGTGAATAAAATTTAGGAATTGGACATTTAAAATGAAATTTATAATGGAAAGTGAATTTATGATTAAGTTCAACATTTGAAATTTAAAGTTTATGCACATACAAAAATTAAATTGCAATTTTTATCAAACGAAAGAAGAATATGTTGCTCTTGAAAGAATATAATAATGTTCATTCTGTATAGATTGCAGTAGCCCTTTCCTCAATCAATTTAAATACTTGTCTCAAAAATAATGATTTTAAAATGCAATGTACTCAAGATAGAAATTGATGCTTATGCAACAGAAGGGGATATTAAAACTTTTATTTATTTTTAATATGAAATCAAACCAAAACATCTGACTCTAAAATATTTTCTTTCTTTAACTTTTCTCTAATGGCAATAGGTATAATTTTATTCACAAAACCGTTTGAGCAATGAATAAAGACAGAGGTATGACTTTACATAAGCAACACAATTAATGAATAATGTACATAGAAATATTTGTGCTCTTTTATCTTGACAGGTATCCAACAGTTTAAGAAAAAGAAGCTAACTTTTTTCTAAATAAAAAGGAGGATATCTTTTACAAGTGCATATATAAGTTTTATAATGATTTAATTGTTTAGAATATGTAGTTGAA
>BMAO01010529.1:0-127348 GCA_019973975.1 Trichonephila clavata | reverse complement strand
GCTAGTCTGAGCAGGCCCTTTATCAAAGTTCCTTGGGGCCCCTTTTTTTAGAAAATAAATAAAGGATCGTATTGATAAAACTTATTTGAAAGTGTCCATAAGTGAGTGAGAGAATATTAACGTCGCACTCATTAGCAACACGAGGGCTTTTGGCGACGGTCCACGTAATTTTGAACCATGGTCAAGTGACGCGGACGACACCTGAACTGGCCACCCCTCTCCTAACACACACCACACAACGGGAGGATGTTTGAGCTCTCGACAGATTTAACGTGCATCGCACCCCTACATGGCGGATCTTTAGTGGTACTAGGATCGAACTCATGACACGCTAGCCATGGCCTAGACCACTCGGCCACCACGGCCTTGAAAGTGTCCAAATATTTCCCAAGTTGGGCCCGTATCTTTGATACGGCTGATAGGTGGTAGCTTCGCCCCTTTTGAGAAATCAGTTTTGTGTAAAGAATTGGCACATTTAATGCAAAAAATGTTTTTATAGAAGTTAATTAATTAGATTAATTAGGTATATTAAATAAGTCCTCAATCCCACATTTTAGATTTCTTTGAGCAATTAATAGTTGTATTTAACTTGAAGTAAAACTCTAAACATCACTTCGGATTTCCCATTTAATTTGACGATTATACATTTTATCACTATTATCATTTTCACGTACCTTATCAAATTTGAAATCATAAACTCTACTTTCTTTTTAAAATATTTCTAATATCGACATTAAAAGTAACTCAAATAACCGTAAGAGATTTTATACGTTCTTTTAACAGCATTACTTATCGTAAACAGGAAGCGATGACTATCAGTTGATAAAAATAAAACACTATTGTAAAATTTTAAAAGCCAATGCCTAAAAAAATTACCATCAACTAATTTTGGAATAAATTAGCAGAATTTTTGAATAACAATTGAAGGATCTTCCGTTGTCAAGTCTTATCGTTCCATCTGTTTCGAGTTTGGTTTTCTAATTAGTAAGCCACCTAGCACAAAAATTTACATTTCTTCTGTTTCGCCCAATTTTAATTTTATTTCGTTATTGTTTCTTTTTATTCCAATGTTTTTAAAAAATCTAAATTTAAAAAGGTTAGTGACTTAACATTATATTTTGTGGGGAAAAATATTTTAATTTATTTTGAAAATAATTTTATTTTAGGAAATGTAATTTTATTTCCCATCAATGTTGCTTTTCAATTATACACTAAATAAAAAAAATAGAGAGAAACACAAACAGTAGTATAGTTGAAACAATCATGCTTATTAGACGGATAATTATGAAATTCAGGACTCTATTTTGAGGAAAATTGTCATGTAAAGCTATAAAAAAAGGCTATTCATTACATTTTTATTAGATTTTAAAAGCCTTACGTTTAGCGGGGGTGTAAGTTTGAAGACGTTAGGGAGGGATAAGTTTAAACGTTGCCTGTATATGTAATTTTAGATAGACATGCCACCTACAGATTATAATGCAGTGCTAGTGTGACACATGAATTAAACTAAAATTGAGTAGAATTTGAGTGTGTCTTAGAAAAACGTGTGAGTATCTTACAACTTTTTGACAGCTTAAAATGTTATTAGCTAAAATAGCATAACGATGAAAAATTAAATATCAAATTGCTTACTTAATGACACATTTTGACAAATTTTTGTATTTTATGAATTTTAAGCATAATAAATGCATTTATGTACTATTCTGTTTCTCTTTTAGCTTATTATTGAAGTTAAAATTAGAGCATGCCAGTGATTTTGATGCTACAAACATTTTTTTCTTCGCTTTCTCAGAAATGTATTTAAATCCAAGAAATTGGAAACCCTTACAGTTTCAATGGTTAGAAAGTTAAAATCAGCTGTTTCAAAAGCGGATAATTATGAAATTTCTCAAACCGAACTCTTAAATTCACTTCTGAAATCAGCAATGACGGACCATGTTCTTTTATTAATAACTTGTGCTTACAGATTTTGCGATAATTTTCAGATATTTAAAATTTTTTTTAATTTTGTGAATTTACATTTTTACTCGAGAAGTGGACGCAAACACATGCTTATTTTTTTTAAATTTAAAAACTCCAACAAATTATTTAGCTCAATGAGAATAATTTGGCTGTTTTTCCGAAGGGAAATATATATGAAAAAATGACACAATAAGAGAACATAATTTTGTAGAATCGGACATACTAATTTTGTGAAAATTAAGTTAACATGCATTGAAACACAATCAAAACGTGCGTAGTTTCCCTGAAAACTAAAAATTGTTGGATATTTCAACAATTGCATATCTTTGCTTCCATCTGTATTAGATGATTTGTTATTCTCTCTCTCTCTCTCTCTATTCTTGATTCTCTCATACAAAGATCAACTTAATTATTCATTCTTACCGAAATAATACTAAATGTTTTTGAAGTACAAAATAACTAACTTACAAGTTGCATGAGGTGAACGAAATTCGTTGTTTACAAAAGTAGAATTTTAATGAAGACAAACTACACTACCATTTGTAACTAACAACTATTTTAACATTCAAGTCTTTAACATTATGAAGAACGCACGGTAGCCAATTAAGAAAAATTCCTCAGCATCCAAACCATTTTTTTTAAATTCCTCTAACTTCCTACACAGCATTTACGTTACTTCACCTTCTCTACTTTATACACTAGAATTATACTATTACACCATGATAGCATCAAATATTCAAACAACAGTTGTATAAATTAGGTAGTACAGATAAACAAATTTAATAATATCTTCGTGAAGATGTTATCGGCTTATTATCGCCTTTTCAAGTACTTACTCAGATAAATTAGGATAACATTTTCAGTAATTAACATAGCAAAATTGACGATTGTCTTGGCGAGTCCATAAATAATATTGGTGGAAACAATAGAGAAGAGAGATACTTATTCAAATGAGATGAGATTACATTATTATGTTTGTGGTAAACAAGTGCATATCTTATTCGCACGATTTGAATTTCCTTTTGCACGCAGATATTAACCGAATTCTACTACAGAAATTGGATTAATCTCCCTCTAACGTATCTGTAAAAAAGTAACATGGTTTTAAAACTTTTCCCTGTTGCAAAAATAGACCTATGCTTATCTTTGAAGAACTGGTCTTCGTTTTCCCATTTCTGATGTTGTGTTTAAGTTAGGTTAAAAAAAAATGGCAAGGGTGAGGCTGGTTCAAATTTAGGCCAGAGATGTTCATGTTTGAAGTGTTTTTCTTCTAATTGCTCGATTGTTTTTCTTCTATTTGATACAGAATTTAGCTCCAAATGTTAGTTTATTTTTTGTATAAAAATCAGGTATTTGATTAACCAAATAAATTTATATTACAAATAGTAAACTGTTAAATTGTTATCTGGGACATAAATCAATTAATCAAATGATGCAACATTTTTCAGAAAAAACTAAAACTAATATATTAATTTACTTATGATAACACTTAAAGCCACTCATTAAGTTTATTAATAGTTAAAATATTAAGAATTAAGTCTTAAGCTTATTTTGCAGTTAAAATATTTCAATTGAAAGAACTATTCGTTCTTTAAAGGGAAGTAAAAAATTATTTTTGCCTTAGAAAATTTTTAGTTTTTAGACTGCTTTCAGAAGTATTCCCCAAATGATTAAAATGGTTACACATCGCGTGTTCTTGTTCTTTTTGAAAACTTTACAGACCATAGATATTATGATTAATTTACTTAAACATTATTATGCAGCTACGGGAAGTAATAGAAATTATATATATATATATATATATTTTTTTTTTTTTTTTATATATATATATATATATATACGAATCTCAAATTTTATTGGGTAAAGTAAATTAGGTAAAAAAATAACAATCCCTTTTTTGGCTAAAAGAAGCATTTTGAAAGCTGGTAAAATACCAAAAAAAAGGGATTTGATACTGAATTTATCAAAAGTAAAATGGTGAAAGTAAAGCTTACCTTGGGTTCGTGATATTTAAGTTGCCCTTGTCCAGTTGTTTCAGCCATTAACACCTTCATCCTTCCAATACGTTCCTCGAAGTCTGCATTTTTCCGCAAATTTAACTGCAACTTTTTTCCGAATGCTGGCACATGGATTTGTTTGACATCCTCTGATGAAGTGTCTCTTTTGGATATAGATCGTAGCTGCACTATTTGATATTCTGGCACTGAAAGAAAATAGAAAAATATATATTAGGCTTACCATTCGTCATTGCAAAATAATTTATTCTTTATGTTATCAATGCCTTATGTTATCAATTCTGTATGGTACATTTTTTTGTTTGTTTTTCCCTGTTGTGACGGATCTATACGCGGTTCCACTAATATCTTCTTATTTCTTTAAAAAAATATTTAATTCAACCAACTTTCATCGAGTAAGCGAACGTGATTTATGTAAATGAGGCATGTTATATAAATTCGGTTTTCGCGAGTTGGCAGCAAGAAAGAAAGAAAGGAAGTGAATTGTTGACACGTTGTTGCTGACACGCTGAAGTTGATACGTTAGGTGTGTGCAAATAGAAGTTTAACAGAGGTTTGAGAATTAGTGGTTAGTTAAAAATTGAAAAGCAGTGGAATTAATTAAAGATTACAGAGCGTGGAACCATCGTCATTTTATCAAGCCGAAGAGAGTGCCTGCAAAGTTCCAGTGAAGGATCCGATGCATTAAAGGCTCAGGTACTGTGCATTTGATTAAGTAGAAGCTAGTTATTCGCATGCGACGTAGTTATAATTGAGCGTATTTAAGCTGTGTTAGATTCAGTTGAGGGTCTGTAGTAGTATCCCCGTGTTATAAAATTTGACCTCCGCACTCTACTATAATTCATATACCTTAATTAGAATCGTATTGGGTCTGTTTGATAATTGTTATTTGAATTAATAAATCAAATTAGATTGGAAATAATGTCTGTGGATTATTCAGTTCCTCCTACACATCTAGCCGGGTTTATAGGTAGACAAGAGGGTTCGGATGTAAGAGGTAACCGAACGTTACCATACTGTGACTGTAACATAACGATATTCTTTTTTTTATTCCTTGCAATTGTAATCATATTTAAGTGTTTTATTTTGTTCTCCTTACAATAAATCTGTAAAATCTATCAATTTCTTTGAAACGATATAGTAATTATTTTCTTCCTTATATTATTAATTAATGTAATTAATTCAATAATAATGTCATTAGTATAATCCTTTGCATTGTTTTTCGTCACCCGCTGCATCATTTACCAGCCTTATTGTAATTCATGACAATGCTAATTTTCATCAGTTCCATTCTTAGAAAAAGCACTATACTGTCAGCATTAATTTATCTTGGTCCTACTTCCCCATAGATAAATTTCCGCTTTATGCATTATTCTGTATAATGTCAAAAGAGCAGTATGCTTCCAAGAAATTTTCGAATTGTGCTGGTAACCAAGGTTATGCCAGGTTGCTTAATGCAAATAAAAATAACTGATATACCTGCCTAATTTATGCTACATTTCTTTAATACGCAAAGCATATTTAGGCTTTGAAACTACTAATTTTGAATAACTGAATCTGAAAGTAATGTTATGGTATTTAAAATGAACAGATCATGCAAATACACTCTGTAACATAAAAAACGACGCAAGAGTTGTTTGATTAGGATGGAATTGCAATGCACATACCTTACAAAGGAATATGTAAATTATTAACATTTGAGATCCAACAATTGACTAGCTGGAGCTCCAGCGCATTGCAACTAAGCATCGAATGATGTACAAAACAAAAATTGTTCCAAAATTAAAACTTAACTTCCTTAACTGATACTTAATGTAGTTACTTTGAACCACGAAGACTGAACCAATGTCTCACAGATGGATTCGTGAAGACTTGCAATTGTACTGAAGAAAGCAGAGTGATCAAATCACAAGATTATTCGTCATTTGGCTCAAAACGATTTTACCATTGGATATTGTGACCAGGAATAGATGACTTGTGGACGTACAGAGATTCAAGAATGTATCGGTCGTTCGAGAACGATGACGAGATGTGATCACAAATTGATCGTCCTATCTGCACTCAAAATCCTAGCACGATCCTACGCATAACCAGGTGTTAGGGTTCATGTATGCCACTAGATGGCGCTATTTAAATCATAAGGTGTGTACGTCTGTTTAGCCGCCAGAATGTAAAATAAAGAATTGGTACGCGGCTAAGAGGGCCATTCGCTCTATGCTAGCGATATTTGTTATATATATTATTTGGAATAAAGCTATTTAAAAAGACATCAACCCAGGACTGCAATGCTCATCAATAAGCAATTTAGTGAATAGGAGCTAAGATCCCTAAAGCCATTGCACTGACTGTCCCTCACCGTTGTCCATCTTTGCAGTGGTGCCAGGCACATTCGTTTAGTGTTGGGTATACACATAACTGTCGTCTACCATACAACTCGACAATCATGAGTTATGATATAGGACAGGGGTGGCGAACCTTTATGGATCAACATGCCACTTTTTTCTGTAGAAAATGTTTAACGAAATATAGATGTACCCGTCAAATATTTTTGACTTATGATTATTCGGAAAATAATAAATCTAAATACTAACAACTCAAAACTCTTTACTTACTACGTAAAAATACATTTTGGAGTATAAAGTGTTTTACTTATACGTGTAATTCAAATTAAAATAACATTAGTGTGACTTCTGTTGTTGCAAATTGGATGACAGATAACTTATGTTACGATTTTAATACAGTAATAAACGGAGTATGCTCCCCGTCGCCTCACGTACCACGACCGATCACTCGCGTTTGTTCGTAATACTTAATAGTGAGCTTTGTTATTTTGAACTAAAATGCAAACCTTTCTGATCGGTGCCGTGCCCAAAATATTGTGTCGCGTGCCATTTTTTCACCATCCCTGGTATAGGATATCATTTCATTTGATAACTATATCCTTTTGGTTGTCATCTGTAGCCCCCTTACCACACTAACCTCTGGTATTACATTTCAACGCCATAATGCTCAGCCATACACATGCCTTTTTTATTGTTTATGTTCATGTTTTTCTTACACTTCTCTAGTCAGCGTGATCGACAGATTTATTCCCAAAGATAGTGATGAACAGACATCTTCGACCATCCCTGGAAAGTGCTGATTTTATTCTCCATCATGGCCATGTATGGTAAGGAATCCCACTTGATGACTTCCGCCAAATCTACGAGTCAATTCCTAGCCGGATAACAGCATCCGTCTAGCCTGATGCATCAGTGTCAGAAGAGGGCCAAAAACATTGTTTTTTTTTGCTTTTGTAGCTGCATTTCCTAATTTTTTATGATACTTAAAACGTTTTATTTTAATACAATATTCATCACATTTGATTTTTCTCCTATTCGGATAAATCATTCTTGATGCTTAGGGCTTTTTTATGTGATAAAGTATAGATTAAAAGCATGCAATTTGTTCTTTTATTCGGATTCTAAATTACGCGGTATATATCTATTTTGAAACATACACACCGTGATGCAGAGATCAAGTGATACATCAAGAATTACTGAATAACATACATAAAGAAAGTTATGAATTTATGATCTGCCAAATGTAAAAACGCGCGTTGACTCTCTCATAAAGGTATGTAGCTCTGCTGCACCTTTTTGTGAAGAGACATCATAGATTTGCAATTCAAATGAACTACAAGTTCGGCAACATGCCAAAAGTACAAAGAATCATTTCCTTTTGTTTCCTGCTCCTCTATTCGGGACTAGACAACGTGCAATTTAAATATGTCCCATTTTTTAATCTCGCATCAGCTGAATAGAGAAAAAATTTTACAGCGTCATGCTGTTACTTTAAAACTTAATTATAATTGGAAGCATGAAAAATATACTTGGGCATAACACTATTATAACTGTATTAAATATATGTAAAATATATAGTTGTAATAACTTCTATTGTAAGTAGCAGACTTTCGAACTATCATTCTGTAGTAGTTAGTAATTTTGGTGTGGAGTCTTCAGTAAGATTGGAGTTACGAAATGAAAACATAAGTCAAAGGTTGGGAATGGACTCATTAAAACAGAAAAAAATTGCTGGTTAAAAACAGACACAATTATTCTTTTGTCAATGTAGTGTATATTTGAGAAGCTATTTGCCCCTTTATTTATTTATATGTTCTGCATTGTTTGGTTTATCACTGGTTTTTCCAGAATCAAAGAAAAGGGTGCTATTTCAAAAAACTACAAGCAATTTCAATATTTAATGTGTTATAACGAAAATAAGTTATTAGAGAAGATAATTGGACAGACAAATACCGAGACATTAATTGTACTCCTGTAAAAAAGGGCTACATAATCCCAGTTACGACATAAAACCTCCAGGAAATTTATATATAGTTTCTAAAATCTCTCTCTCTCTCTCTCTCTCTCACTCACACACAGACACACACACACAAATACTCTTTTAGTTTTATTACTAAAAATGTAACATGATTTATTCCTAAATGCAAATATTGACAAAGCAATATAAAAATCGAACAGCTGGTAAAATTCGTTGGATTGGATTTTTTCAATAAAAGGGTGTTTCTTCAAAAAAAAATGCATTTTATGGATTATTTTTTCACCAAATCAGGTAAGTAAACAGTAGAAGTATTTGCTCTTAACTAAAGCACAATGCAAGCAATAGCAACTAGTGCATAAATTCATATCCTAAGATCCAAATTGAGGAAATCTGGGATTGTTTTTTTATGCTTTTATCGCATTTTCAGCTAATTTGAGATACCTTTTCAGTTCTTTTTTGACACTTTCGATTATTTTTTGGGATTTTTGCAATTCTTGAATTTATTTAAGAAATATTTTACATTTATTTTAATCCATCTTAACTTTTTTCCTGTTTATAGTTTCCTCTTGAGAACTGTTGCATGTGTTCTGTATAACACAAAATTCACAAGATCATTGCCATTTTCTAAGCAACCATATATATCCCATAAATGAGCTGATTGATTGATGAGGAATATCGAGTAGCAAGGGCTTTTATTTCTTAAACATTCTGTTAGTTAAATAAATATTGATGTATTTCATCTTCTGTAAGAAAACTCTTAGCATTTATTGATTAATCACAGATTTTTCCAAAAGCTCTCTGAAAGAGATGTTGCATTGTTAGTCACTTTTGAATACATTCCACATATTATTTAGATGAGAACTGGATTTTCTGTAGGATAAAAATATGTTCTAAATCATTTATTCAATTTCAAAAACTGCACTTGGCATATTCCCGCAAAATAAGTTTGTGTAAAAGGCCTGGATTATCAATCATTTTGCTCATGATCCGAGTGCTCATAATCTGATTTCTTCAGTTCACAAAGGTGCTTGGAATATGATCGGAATGTTTTCTAAAATTTAAAAATATTTTCGAGAATAGGTATTTTATGTTATTTTGATATGTTTTAATGTGGATGTCTTATGGGACAATCCAGATGATGTTCACATTTGATTCCATTACAGTTCTTGCGAGCATACAGCAAATTCCCATTGAATGAGCAAAAATTGCAACGAATTTCCTATGAACCATTTTGGTTACCGTGTGGTGGGTACCGATATCAAACTAGTACCAAACAAGGAACTAACTTGATATCTGTTCGATACGGAATTTTTCGATAAGTAGTTGAAAAATTTTGGCAAGTTGGAACGATACATTACAATACGATAGCATTAGATTTGCCACCCAAGCTCTATTTGGTACGATTCCTAAATCGCGCCTAAAACAAGAAGCGTACCGATATCAAATTATGATGAACTGTGGGTAAGTTATAGTTTTAGTAGGCGAAGTTATAGTTGTGAATGACTTTAAAGTTTCTTAAGTCTTTTTTAATGTACTTTCCATCATAGCTAGCAAAACAAGATCATCAGTTAATTTTGGTCCTAAATTTAAATTATTTTATCCCAATTTGAATCGTTGTATTGCAAATTCTCACTTTCAGAATTTGTTTTTAAATTCATATAATTTTATCTAATTTATCAATATTTTTTTCAAAATACTTATAATCCATTGCAACCTCTCTATTGCTTTTTCATCTATGATTTTTGAGTGGTAATAGCTAAACAACTTTTCCTTGGTACTGTGCAAACTATAGGTGTTATTTTACGTATAAATTTTTACACGTATTTTTATTTTCAATTAATTTTTCTTTAAATAAATTCAACTCTATAGTCTTCAAGCTCGATTTTCTCTGGATAGCTTCGTATGTTTGGGAGAAGGAAGCCCGCTAATTGGGGCAGTATTATGGGTCAATGTCCGAAGAAGTGAGAGCGAACAGAGATCTTTACATCAATAAGTCTATTGACCAAACAATGAAAGAAAAAAAATATCTAATGCATTCATCCATAGTGAAGAGAAAAAGAAACAGTGGACTAAGACAATGGCTCTGTCAGTCGATTTAGGTTTAACTTGGATGAAGAGGATCTTCCGCGTGTTCTCTTTTAAAAAGTGTTTACACTGTCCAGACGGCTTAGACATACCCGACTGGAAAAAGTTAGACCCGTTTCGTTTCATTGACTGATAGTTTTTCCTCTGTAACGTTAAGTATTGTAAAATAATAATAAATAAATGGGTGGAAGAAAAGTAAATTAAAAAAATATAATAAAAATGTGTTAGAATTTAAATTTTATAGTTTACTTATAAGTTAAATTATAATAATATTTGATAGTATTACAAGAAAAGTATGAGCCGTATTTACTCTTAATTTTTTCAAACTAATATTGACAAAAGAAAACAGAAAGATGACATCAAACAAAACGTTTTTAACCCTATAAGCTTATTCCTAAGCCTAACAATTAGTATTGCCATGAATGTTAAGTATGATATCTTATTACGATATAACTATATTTCTTGTTTCATATAATTACTAAAAGTCAGATAATCGTAGTGATTGTGTGTATATAGTACTCTCACACCAATAAAGATACGAGTTGATAATTGATACGAAAATCATTTTTTCACGGTTACAATTTTTTTCCGGTTATAAAGTTATTTAAATTTCACATAATTGCACATGTTATCACGAGAAAGGTTAAAGAAAATCAATTATTGATGACTTCAAATGAAAATTAGTTTTAAAAGAAACGAGGGGAATAAATTTTTTCATGAAATTAAAAATGTAGCCAAAAATATTTGAATGCATATTTATATGAAAACTTTCAGGATTGGAAAACAAAATGTATTTTATCGAAGAACTAAATAATATTGATTGATGGATTTTTTATTAACGTTGCGCTCTGAAACGATACGTCATAATTTCGAACCACATTCAAGTGAAGAGAACGGCAAATGAAGCATCACACCTGAACTGTGATGCTTCATTTGCCAAACTTCATACCAAGCCAATGTGGAGGCTTTAAGCCTCTCTTCATGGTGAGTTTTTCAGTAGCACCAGAGCGTGAGCTCATGACTGGATCTTATTAGTAAAGAAATACACCTTACAATAAAGTTAAGTACCTTCATTATGTAACAAGTACCACCATTATTTCTTTTCTAATAAACTATGAATCTTTAATAAATTTTTAAATTTGGAAGATTCTGTATGCACGTTTAAAATATTCCATAACATTTTAGAGCTACAGTTCATATAACACTACTGATAATTATTTGTGAGAAATTAAGTTTAAAGAAGTAGTTAAATCAATTATATGTACAAATAAAAATTATAGTTTAAAAAAACTAAAAAACACCCTTTTATTGTTAATCGAACTAAGTTGTAACTTAATCTTTTCGTCTCCAAATCTGGAAATTGGGTCCGAAATTAGTCGCCAGATTCGGGATGGGATCTGAAAATAGGAAATTGTTAATCCTTACGATCCTGATCAGGACACAATGGAACAAGATTAGTAAATTATTCTATTGTCATCAGTCCTGGACAAGTGAGCAAAATTTCGAATTAATCTGACTTTATAAAGTGGGTAAAAATTGAGTTCAAAGATTCCGTTACATACAAGTGATTCTTATAAAAGTGTGTTAAAAAAGCAGTCTTTTTTAATACACTCTCTGAACGACACAAATATTGCTTTCATCTGAGTCTTTCTCTTCTAAAACAAATAGAATCTAAAGGGTTTTTTTTTAAAAAATTCAAACGTAGCGAGTTTTACCTTTTTTATACTAGTTAGATAATTTTGAAATGAAAGTTTTACGATCTTATTATTTTTTTTTTGGTTTTAATCTGTCGCAAGAAGGAAATTTATCCCATTATAAGTAAATGTTTAATTCAAAATCATTCTTTTCATATTCGAAATAAGTATTATTTCTCAAAATAAACACTAGATTCGTAGAAATGAAATCTAATCCCAAATCAATCATCTAAAATTATTGTAATTGCGTAAGCATTTGTTTTTTTTTAAATTCTACAAGAATAAATGTTCTACAAACATTTATCCTCAAATTCATGTATCATTTTTTAAAAAAAACATTAAATGCAACAGAAAAAAAACAGTAGAAGAAAATCAATGGATCATTGTTTAACTTCCCAAAACAAGACCCATTAAAAATATTTACAGCCACAATAAACATATAATTAAGTTTTCTTAGCACGAGCAACAAATAAAAAATTGTTCGAGATGAAAAAAAGAAGAAAACCTTAATAAAAAAAATGGCATCAATCTCCTGAAGGCCTAATCCTGAAGAACCATCTGATATAATCTCAGAATTATACAATAAGAAAGAAAAAAAATTCCATAAATAGCAAAGTGGCATTTTTTAGTGCTGTCGACAGAAATCCCGACCCTCAAATCTGACCTTTTGCTAATAATGATAAAATACGACGAATTTAAGGCATCTCTTCTTCTTCAGCAAGAAATATCTGGGACAAAGGAAAAGTTCATTGTTACACTCTCACAAAAGATGAAAATATCGGGAAGCAATCTCTGCCACGCTTGCATGTGTCGTAGGTGGTTATTTTCCGTGTCGGAAAAAATTAAGAAGCTTTTGTTTTCTTTTTATTTCGTTTTCTTTTCTTCTCATTCTTGGCGCGATGCATTTTTTAAAAATTTTTTTTTTGTTATGCTAATGGCATCATTTTTGTTCTTGTCTGACGCTTGTAAACAACGGAGCGGCGACGTTCTTACGGCGTCGATAACCTTTTTAGATAGTTTTATTTTCCATCCAGGTGTTTGGAAAGAAGCACCTATCAGAATTAATTTTAAAAAAGTTTTGAAGATACTTTCTGAGTAAAGCTCTTCCTCCTACACTGTTATTAAATTTCAAAAGAAAAAGTTATTAAATTTACCTTCTTGGAAAAAATGTTTAACGGTAAATTTGTAAAAAGTGTGAAGGGTAAAGTGATTAAAAACCCTTTATTAACATATTTCAAATCGCAGGTAATATTCATTAATTTTTGTCTAATCATTAATGTATTTTTAAATTTTATTAGAATATATATAAGCTATTTAAATTTAATATATAACAATTGCGCACGCAATTGTTATTCTTGTACTTTGTTTGAATTCAGTGGTTGATATTTTATGTAACATTTGATTTGAATTATATATTTAAATTTAAGAAAGCGCACATCGAGTAAAATATTGCATATAATACGTTCTTTATTTCTTTGCATAAAGTTATATGATTTTTTAAAAATGAATGTCAACAGATTCAAAGGCATTTAAAAAACTTCACTGATATCAAAATACTATTGAATAATTTTTGTATACAATTTCCTCATTGTTCACTGTAACTAAAATTTGAAATTAAAAGAAATAAAAAAAAGTTATACTTATATATGTGAACGACTTCCTGATAATTTAAGTAAAGCTCTTTTAGAAGAAGAAGAATTGATATCAATGCTTTAGAATTTGAATGCACGGAATTTTATCGGCAAGTTGCAATTAAAAAAATTACCAACTCTCTGTTTCAAATTACAGGTGAAGGTTGGCTGGCCTGAAAACAATGTTTAAACCTCCAGTCTCAATTTCTATGGCTAAAAGTTTGTTGTTGTACTATTGTGGCTAACTTATTTCTCTGACCAATACTTTCTTATTTGGAATTACAGCTATTTAGAATATATCTCTTAAACGTAATGTGAAGCGCATTATTCTTCCTGGGTATAATTTTTATAGTGAAAACCCACACACACATACACAAGGAGTTCTAACCCACCCACTAGTTTTAAAGTTATAAAATGGGTCTCTCATGGGAAAAAACAACCACCCCAGAATTAGATAAAACGAACACTAGTCTACCGATTAGCATTATTTAATTATGATGAAAAATATTGCAAATATTTAAACATGTAATAATTCAGAAGTAAAGAACCTTTAAGTTTAACAGCACACAATACAAAACCAGACAACGTCTGTAACTAGCACAAAACGGCAATTCACTAACAGGTATTTTTGGCATAATTCCAGTTAAAGGCAAAGGAGGTTTGCATATAAGTTGAAAAGATATTCACAGGTGTACATTTAAACCAATATATATGCATTCAAAGAGGAAAGGGTAGTGCAGTTTATAACACAAAGTGAAGAAAGTTGAATGCCAAACTGCAAATGCAATTACTATTTCTTCTCCTTCTTCTTGTCTTCTCAATGGGTTTAGAACGTTTCTAATGTTGAGCCAAATATCAAGTTATGAAAAATTATCAGCAGCTGTAAACAGACACCACAACCTAGATATACATAAGAAATTGTATACAAAATACAATTCTAAAACATATATTTGGCATCAAGGTATTTTAATAACATTAAAGGTTTGCGATGCAAGGGATTGCCTGTTATCAATCGGATATTTAACAGGAAAAAATTTTCCTTTGAAGATTTATTACTGAAAAACCCACGAATATAACTTGCTTTTAACATTTTAATTCCACAAAGTTCTTTGATGTACCGACATTTAAATTACGACACTAAGTATAAGTTTTGAGGTAGAGCTTATTCACGATAATTACCTTGAGAAAGATTAAGATTCTCTCCCAACAAATAATAGGTTTAGCTACTTAAAAAAGTAACTTAGATACATAAAAAACCCAGAATTCCCTGCAATTGGATATCAATTTCATTTTATGCGATTTTGGGCGTTTATCAATTGACCATTCAATTGGGTGGGGATAATCAAGTTAAGAATAGCAGCTTTTTTTTCGGATGGAAAACTCCTCTTTCGTCGTAAGATCCAATGCCATGCTAAATCTAAACATGGTTCAAGATCGAGCAATTTCATGGTCGAAAAGGGAGGAGTTGCTCTTGTTTTAGGAAAAATAATTATAATGACACGTGATTACCTTCACCTTAGATGCTGATTGGATCTGGTGTGATTTAAAGGACATTATCTAATAACCTCGTAACTGGCACGTTTAAGGTTGTACAATTAAGAAACAGGTGTCTTCTGTTATTATTTCATGTCCGTTTTAGTAAATTAAGAATTGAAATTAATGAGTTTGCTTCGATAATACTTTACATACCCATCTATTTTTAATTTATTAGTATTATCAGTTTTATGTTCCGGATATGTTACTTGATAAAACGCGACAAAATCAGATACATGTATTTTTTTACAGATTTTTGCTGACAGAATCAAATAAATTTTTGGAACAATTTAGAAATGGAACAGTATTCAAAAACACTCTTCAAAAATTTAAACGTTGCAGTTCAAGCATTCATTTTTTTAGAGTTTGATTTGGTCTTCTCAATGTTTTAATACACCAAACGTTACGTTAGTCATTGAAATAACAAGTAGAGTTCAAAAGAAAACTTTAATGGCTTCCGGAAAACTTCGAAGCAAAATAATCTTTTTATATTACTGTTTGATGACTAGACTTTTACAGTATAAAGATAGTCCAAATGAAAAGAGTCCAAGTAGAATAAAATAATACTTTTATTGAAAATCAAAAGAAATCTCCACAGGCTTTGTAACACAGGCACCATCGTCTCGGCAGAAGATCCTGCACAGCTTGTACTTCCCTACATCATCCGAATGGAAATTTAATTCTCTCCTAAGTGGAAAAAAGCGTGAAAAATTTCAGGGGGACAAATCCGGGCTGTACGGCAAGTGCTCCACCGCTATCCAAAGAAATTTTTCTAAGATTGTCTAGGTTCATGGAAGATGTGTGAGTGTGAATTATCATGAATATCTGATATCGTTTGCCGTCTCCTATGAAAATTTTTACAGCTGTTCATCCCAAGCAGTGCTCGTCATAGGTAACCTCCATTCACCGGAAGATGTCTGAATTAAGCTCATCTTCTGCAATCTGAAACCTTACTACTGCTCATTGTTTCATTATGGACGCATCTATGTATATAGCTCGACTTTACATTCGATCAATTATCAATTTCCTGTACCGCAAACAAGTTTCACTATTGAACACTGTTTTCGGTGTACACCTCCTACCCACCCTTACGCCACCTGTATGGTGGCTCTGCTATAACTGCAGTCATTCTGACGTAATTTCACGTGTCCACTTTTCATTTGGGCAACCCTCATACTGTTGGATGACTAAGGTCCGAGAGAAAATATTCTGATAATTTTAATTGTATTTTAAGCTTTTAAACGTAAAAATCATAGTTTTTTTTAAAAAAATATTTTACAAAATGAATTTGAAGAAAATTGATTTTCTATTAATAGTTGTCAATACGTATTATAACGCTAGGTTTAACAACAAAGAATTATTTAATTAATCTTTTTGAAATGAGCAAAAATTCATCGGAAAAAATTCAATAACTAAGATTTTCATAATTTTCTGAGCTCAAAAATAAAAATGAAATGCTTCACACTAACTATATAAGACATAGTTTTGATTTACCCATGTTAAAAATATTCCAAATTAATAACTAAAGTAAGGGCAACTGAAAATCCAATTTACAAGTACAGTCTTTGCAGCCTCCAAGAAACATTAAAGAACAACAAAATGTGCATTCTTTGGACATTTCCTCATTGAAACAAAACAAAGACAATACTCATAAAAATGCACCCTAAAAGCCAGAGCGGATAGAAAAACTGTCTTTTTAGTACTTCGCTTTGTACCAAGGCCAAAATTCAAGAACACAACGGACAGTTTACCACAAGTAACAAGACATGATGGCTTATCATGACAGGACACTTCTATTGTATGGTCAATAAATAAACACAGCCTTATTCAAACAAATAAAGCAAAATTATTCGCATCGCTTACGAAATGACTACAATGGAATGCTTGATTGTGTAAATTCAACTGATACACTCTTTCATTTTTTTTTGTTGCTAAATCTTACATTAAGCTGTCAAAAGGTAAGTCCCTGAACAGCACAAATTACTATACTACGTACAAACGATTGAATGTCATAGATATTACAAACGGCTATTCGATAACCATTAACCGAACAAAAAAAAAGGACATTGAGTCTGGATTTGATAGAAGGTAAATATGACCATTTATGTGTAAATATTCTTCACAACGTTAAACTACCCTTTGATAAGCATATCGCTAGTATTAATAAATATATAAATTTGTCAACTAGCTCATTGTATGGTTATACGCTTGCCTGCTCCATTGTAAAGATTGTTTTTGCCAGAACATGTATCGTAGATTCCGTACTTCACTTCGTAAAATATTGTCGACTATTGAGGATAAGGTTGAACGAAAAATGGAATGTTTAGCTGAGGCATTTAGAATGCAATTCTCAAATTACCATTCGAAAGCTATTTGTTCGAACAATACACAGGCGACAGAATACAAAGTATCTCATTTACCTTGTTCGGGAGAATTGACTTGAAATATCCTTTGAAGCTCTTCGGAAGACATTTGATAGTGCAACTGAAATGAAAAAAAGAAAGCATTTAGTAACTTGAAATGCATATCAAAATAACGTTTCAAAAATTATTTTTGATATATTTTAAAAGGCTAGAAACGCTTTCCCTCTATTCCTTAAATCAAAATGATAATAGTCATTTGTGCTCTTAAGTATCATATAACAATAAAGTTAAAAGTTTGATAGGGGTGGGAGAAGGACTTATAGGAATTGTGATAACTGTTGAGATACGGAGCTAATACCTGCTCATATTTTTGAATGTCCACCTATTCTTGCTGCTCTACAAGAAATAGGGGTCCTGTTTTCGTCAACAAACTTCTATATGGATAATATTGAACAGATTGCCAGAACAGTTGTAACGAGTTTATTCGAGCTCTTCTTACGAACAGTCCTCTTGGGGGAAAAATGGGTGTTTAAAATTTATTCGATTGAAAGCTTTCCTCTGAAGAAAAAGATGTGATTATGTAAATTAAAACATGTATATAAAGATTAAACTTTCGAGTTAAGAAAGAGAGAGAGGTTATAGACTGCTAACGAATAGCAGGGATTGATTACCGTGAAGCTAAGCAAGAGAACTTCGCTACTTATTTGATTAATATTTAGCTTGACAATTTAGTCAATTAAGCGTTAAATTTGGATTAGAAGGAATTGAATTAGGTGTATTGCTTCGACTTAAGTGATCCAATTTACTGTTAATTCTCCTAGTATCTCGTCTACCCCGTGATTGTTTCCCATATTTAGTAATAGTTCTTTAGTTCTTAATTTGAGTTATTGAATTTGTGTCGTAATTGAGAATTATTATTAAATAGAATTTGTATTGACTATGGCTAAATCTTTCTTCCAACCCTTTCACGGTAAGGGATGACACGGGCAATCCCTTACACAGTCATCTGAGCCCATAGTACTGTCTGATTTGGTCCCTTCATGGATACGACATCATCATCATCAGCAGTAAAGATTACTGTAAATATTTAATTTTCATAAATTACATTCGAGATGTATCCGGAAACTAATACCGTTTTCAAAAAACTCGCATAAAAAGACTTTTTTTCAAAATATAATTTATTTTTATATGAAAGAGCATGTCGGAAACTATTTTTCCTACATAGTTACCACCATTGCTCAGACTTTTTTCATATCGGAAAACCAATTTGCTTATACCCTCTTCAAAGAAAGATGCCGTCAGTTAACAGTTTTTGAAATTTGGGAAAGCTCATTACAAATCAGTTTTATTATGAACCGTCTGTTTTCACGAATTTTCTCATTCACCTTTTCAACCAAACCAACACTGACAACAGAAAGCCCACTCAGAGCTTCGTTATGAACATTAGTGTGCCAATCATTGAATTACCGAGCCCACTTTCTCACCATTTCATCACTCATTACATTTGCACCATGAATCTCTACAAGTTGCTGATGAACTTCAACTTTCTTAACGTTCCTTGAATTCAAAAAACGGATAATAAAGCACAGTCGTCGGGATCGGCAATCATCTTAAATCGTGTGGTGGTATCTATATAAGCCACTAACTGCCTCCGCACTGAGGTGATCATTTTTGTCTAGGAGCTTACGGAACGGAAGATACCGAGAACGAATCTCCTTCATTGGTGACCTGGACGTGATCTTCAAGCCGTCACAACCTAATGACGCAACAACTCACACGCTTGCCTATAGCAATGATATCGTTCGTTGGCCTACCGATTCACTAGTATGTGGCGGTGGTAACTATATAAGCCAGTAACTGCCTCCGGACTGAAGGGATCATTTCACAGTCCAGAGGCAATTACTGGCTTATATAGATACCACCACCACAATCTTTTGAACACTTTCCAACACGTGTACGAGCAACATAATCCGGCTGTAATAGCGCCACTGGACTGATAAATCAACCAGAAACACGTGTGCACAAGTGTTGAACTGCAAAACTTCCACTGCGGTTTCGGTAGAACGAAATGGTACTTTGTTTCCGGGCACGCCTCGTGTATCTTGCTAGCAATAAAGTAGAAATATGTATATATATATAAAATCAAAATTTCTCTACAAGAGAGAGATGAATTAACATGATTAATACTTAAAAGAATTGCAAGATAACCAGACAACATAATTTAAAAGGAGAATATATATATATATATTTAAGAGATATACAATATGTTAAATAGTTTTATTACATGGGCGGGCAATCGTTTGGTGGAGTGGGGGACCATACCTTTTCAAAATGATTGCATTCATTAGTTAACTTTGTATCTTAGATAAGGTATATATATATATATATATTTACTGAGAACATTTATAAGCCCCGTGCACCCCAAAGTATCGCACAGGGGCTTACAGAAGTAAGCGTGAAGTACACATCACAAAGGAAAGAAGGAGTTTTAAAGTCATGAAGGATTGCAACACAAACACCCATGCCTTCTCCGGGATTCAAACCCACAGCAACACAGTCAGCATCACTAACCACCATACCGGACTGACGGCTAAGGTATAAATTGTACCATTAAAATCAATAAATTTAAGTTAAATACAAAAGTGTCAGTTTTATTCAATTTATTTAATGTGCTAATTGCATATCATCTATAACTGTATATAAGCACATTTAATTTTAAAATCAGTTTACTGAGACAAATGAACTTTATCACACTTTTCTCTAATTTTTTTTAAAACATGAATCAGATTACTTGTCGAAATTCTCATCACATCATACAAGTTAATTTCAGTCAACTTGTATTTATGTTTACTCTAGTTGATCTTCATCAGGGGCCTAGCTACCACCGTATCAATGATACGGGGCCCCCAACATGTATAATTAAAGTCCCACTAACAGGGCTCACATACCTAAAAAAAAGAGTCCCGAAGGAATTTTGATACAGGGCCCCCTCAGAGCCAATGATCTTCATACAAAGATCCCTTTAGTCACAAATATATGTCGACTCAAATACTGAGAACATATTACCTGCATTTGGTTTCCTGGCTGTTTGGGCGGGCCGCTATTCACCCACCCGTTTTATTATATGAAATTTACATAAATTTATATTTAAAGTTGTTTGTTCTTTCGTTATATTTTACGGCAATCAGAATTATTATATTTTTAGTTCATGAGGATAAACTGTTGTTCCATAACTTAAAAATTTTAATGATCATTACAAGTCTAATGTCAGTTCTGAATTCAATGGAGTCACGTGATTAAATTTATCACGTGACTTACATGAATTTGGCCGACTGACACATTTTTAAGAGAAAAAGACATTTATGAGAGCTCTGAATTTCCAAAATTCCCTAATTACTAAACAAAATCAGTAAAAAGGGTTATTGTTTTTTTTAAAAAAAACTCATCTTTGTTAATATATTAATATATACATACGTATATATCATGTACATTTCAATAACATATAAATGATTCATAGGTTTTAATACAATTTTCTAAGGCACCATTTATGCATATTGAAAACTGAGATTTCAATGTAAAAAATTATGAAATGTTTCGATAATTTGGTTAACGTTTTTATCAAAAACACAAATAAAGGTGTACCGCTTAAAATATCAAAATCTAAAGCCTTTAAAAAAACATTCAACAAAGCCAAACTGCATTCTTTTTCTTAATAAATGACCCAGATGGACCGAAATAAGTAATGAAGCATACGAATTACCTAAACAAGTATTTACAATTCCTTTTCCTTTCAATTCTTAATTATAATATATCAAATTCAATTACGCAATTATATCCGAATATTATGCAGTAAAATTCAATTACGTAACGGTAAATCTTCATTTGAATATACTCCTTTATTAAACTAATATAAATGGAATATAAATTAGAAAGTGAAACAGAAAATGATACGAAACATTTTTCAATGGCCATCGCTGGAACTAATCTTCTATTGTACCCTTGTCAGAAGCACTTGAGTTATGTTCTCTTGATAAATTGAACTGTACCGTATTATTTTGTTCTCATGGGCCACAAAATCTAACCACCCATGTATCTCTTTGTTGCAAACGAAGAATGCCATTTGTGGGTCACGAATTGGAACAAATTTAAAACGAAAGTAAAATCAACAATTGAATCGAGGTTACAGTCAGGTGGGTGGAGAAGGTATTTAAAATCTGTTAGCACCCTGGCACAATGAGTCGGAATTTCTCCATTTTCTTTTGGGAGGATTCGAAAAAAAGTGAAATAAGTCTTCTAAGGAAAGTCCGTGGTAAAATTGATGGAGTTAAGATGCACCTCATCCCCACATGTTGGATCTTTCACTATTCTCAACAGAATAACTTTTGACTGACGCTAAATCACAAAGTATTTTAAGATTTGGATTCAATTTTAAAATCTTCTTATCACAATGATAAAAGTACAGATATAATTTATATAGATAGTCCTTAAGGTGTCTAAATACTTGCGACAACTTTTTTTAAAAAAAAAATGGAGGTATGGAGATTTTTTTGTTGTTTTTAGATTTGTTTAGTATATTTTAAGAAAAACATGCTAAAAAATTATTATTACTAAAATGATAAAAAATGGGCAAAAATTTACAAAAAATTACATAAACGCGGCCCATTCTGTACCAAAAGTTTATAAACAAATTTTCTATTTTTTAATTCTGATGTTGCTATGTTATTCATTTTTGAAATGGACCTTCAGGATAAAAGATATTTTAATTTTTACAAAAACTAGAGCTCTTAATCTTAGTTATTATATGAAATTGCTTGAAAAAACAGTGATTATATTTATACAAGGGACTTTAAATCTTATAATAAAACAGTGATTGATAAAGCTGAAGGTTAAAACACTTCTATTATACGGATCACATACACAAAAAATGTCATTAATTATTTTCAAAACTTTTTCAGCAATCGCTGACGTCGTTTGAGTATTTTAATAAAAAAAACCCATTTCAAGTAAAATGCCTTTTAAAGTATGTCATCTTGCTTAAAGTAATGGAATCTGCTTTTACTAAAACACTTGTAGTTTTTGTTCTAGTGAAAAGAAAATACTAAACTTGGTACTTTTATAAAGCTAATAAAATTGCCTATAAAATAAAATCATAAAAAATTTCTCAATTTTTGGCAAAATTTTCAGTTTTAAGGTAGTCGGATACCTTAATAAAATAATTTTCGACAAAAATTTCCTTCTTGGTAATTCTTATAGGTAAAATTGGCAATTTTGAAAAAATTGACTTTAAATGTAAAATAACGTAACGTTTTTAATAATGCTTGAAATATTACACTTATTTTTCAATAAAATAGAATGAAATATTTTTTTTATTATCATTTTCAAAAATATTTTGTAAGTTTAAGCCGAGGTGAAAATATTTCTTCATGGCTATATCTCACTTGTATTTGATATTTCTCTGCTTCAGTAACTGATTTAAAATCTAACCAGGAGAGAACTTTCGGCAAATTAGCATTTAATAGGAATTAATTTTTTTCCTCAAACTGTTTTTTGTATTAATCCAAAGAGATGATAAAAAGAAAAGGTTTTTAATCTAGTTTTACGAGATATCAAATCTACTTTATAAAAATTTTTGCAAAGTCTGATTGTTAATGATTTAAGAAATCGTTAGGATATTAATACATAAAAGCCTTTATTGTTTTTTAAAAGCCATGACAATGCTGTTAATATTATTAAACATTATTTAATAATATTATTTATTGAAGAAATGTTTGGGAGAAAAATTTTAAATACAGTCTTTTTAGAATTTAAAAACAACTAATAGCTATCTTTCTGTTGTAATTAATTACCAACTCTGCAGACAATTATTAGTAATTCTAAAGGCAACTAATAATTAGTTTAATTCAAAAACAAATTAATTTTCCTTTTTTTTAAATTTATAACTAAAAACATTACTCAAAAACTCAAATTACAAATTTCACAAAATTCTAGAATGCTGCTATCCAGGAGAAAAAAATCGTAAAATGCAACGATTTCACAAGAAAATTATCTTACAATATTCTAATATTTTATGCATAAATAAGAAAATTTTCGATTAACTATGTATTATTATGTATTTCTTCCAGGAAAAAAACTCTTTCTATAGCCAAGACGTAATGCAGCAATGTCAAATCAACATCACATAAAAAAAATATAAAAAACCTTAGTAATTCTTAAGGAATTAATGCAATTTTTAATTTTTTAATCGAATCAAACAACTTCTTTTACTTAATATCTATGTAACATAAATATTACAAGTTATACAGGAGTACTTGTTTTATTCTGAGTGTTACTAATTATCGCATAAATAAATCTTATAATTAATTAAAATTAACTATTGCATAAATATTTTTATAATGAACATATTATGGTATTCATGTAACAAATTCCTTTTATAATGGATGCAAGCAATATTATAGCTTCATTCAAATGGTTATACTTTCTTATACCTGAAGAACATACAATTATATTTTACTCAAAAAAAGAGAAAATTAGAAAAGATGGACCAAACATTGGTGTGAATCTTCCTAGTGGTATTTTGCTTCAATCTGTCAATTCTTGGTAAGTTCATTTATCATCATTCTTGCAGTAATCAATTACATGTTTGCAGATAATTCCGCTAATGTTGCCACGAACACGAATCACGATGAAAGTGGGTTGGCAAATAATTTTCGCTTATAGCCACATCGATGTTGTAAAAGTTAAAAGGTTAATGTGTAAACTAGTAGGCAGAAGAAATCACGATATCATGTTTCATTGAGCAATATACTATTAATCAAAAATTCCTTGACATTCACGACTCTCATTCGGTAAATAAAATAGTGTAAAAACTCACTGTAACACATTCCGATTTACGACTTTTCGTAAATCATGATAACAATAAAATTAACTTTTTTACACACGAAAATCTCTGTATTACATACAGCACTAAAATACATTAATTTCAGTTTTATTATAAGCTTTTGGCAGCTTTCAAAGAAAAATGGCCAGTTTTATTATTATTTGTTTATTAGTAAATACAGTTTCTCTTTTATTGCTCTCTTTCGTAAATATTATAGATCATATTTCATCTGTACTTTGAAGAGCTTCCTTTTAAGTTAAACCGTTATGGTAAAAGTTACAGGAGAAACTTATCATTAGAAAATTGAGAAAAACATTATCGAGTTATTTAAATGCTCATTTTAGAGTTAGTTAAAAAAGTCTAAAATGTTCTCATTATAAATATGTGTTATTAATTTAAAATATTTTATTCAAAAATTTATAAAAATGTTGAGTTAAATTTTGATGCACTACACAAAGGAATAATAACATTTTCGTACCTAAAATATACAAATTTGTTCAAAATTGTAGAGTTCTTAAGTATTTAAATAAATGAAATTAGATATGTTAAAACAAAAATAATTAATATTATTTATTAGACACCCAATATAAATTAGAAGTATCCATTAGAATATAGGGATGATATATCCATTATGACTCAAAGACTACACAAAACTGGTTAAACCCCATTTTTATATAAAATTAAAAGCTGTCCTCAGTCAGCATTGTTTATAATACTGCATCATTCCTATTTTTTAGTTATCTCAATATCTGTTTGATTCTTTTATCTCTAAGGTTGAAGCAATTTCTGTCTCTCTATAAGAAAGTATTGAAAATTATATGCATATATATGGATATTTTTAAGAACTTTTTTCACAAATAAAATTATTTTTCACATCTTATGGTTCTAATAACAATTTTAAAAAAAAGTTTAGATAAGAATGAATCATTTTCAGTAAAAAATTGAACCTCAATGTAAAATTATTCACACTACGACTAAATTTATTCTGCAGTAAAAACTGAAAATAAATCTTTGAAGACATAGATATGTAGGTAGATATTTCAGTAGTAATTATTAATAGATACATTAACTATTATATCACATAATTTCACTACATAGATGAGATTTTTATAAAATCATGTCTGAATATATTCATCTCTCCATTTAAGAATCCCAACTAAATTAATAAACATAAAGCTTTTATTCAAATATTTCTATATAAGATATGAATATCTATATAAGGTATCTAATATTTATTTCAAATATTTAAGACAGCTGGCCTGGAAAAGGCTTTTAGAGAAGGCCAAGGCTCATCCTGGGTCGTCGAACCATTGAAGAAGAAAGGAAGCACTTATTTGGTCTCATTTACATTACTGAAGAATTGAAGAAGAACATCAGAACCAATTAAAACTTGAACGAAAAGTTAAATTGATTTTAAATTCAAAATAAAAATATAAGCAGGCAAAAGATTTAAATGCAAAACCTCGTATATCACTGGAAAAAAAAGAAAGAAATATTTAAATATCCATTCTTTTGAATCGTTCCAAAGAGTACTCCATCATCATTGCATAACCTTAAATCCGACTTGCACCACTCTTCCAACTTCTGGAGATATTCTCATTACGACTCTACTCTCCAACCAGACCGTATTCTCTCACAGATATGAGGAATATTTAGGTAGACTCCCTTCAGTAGTTAATGCTGGTGACCTTTGATCTTAAACCTTGTGCTTGAATAGGGAAAAGACAATAGGAAAGACGTTTTTGTTACGCCCGACTTGAAATCAGTTTCAGACGGTAGACGCCCAAAGTGAAAATTGTAGAAAACTCTGGTGAGAGTGATACGAAGGAAGACAATAAGCACATTGCCTTCTGGTACGTTTGGCCTCGTCACCAGGTGGAGATGGAATCATATGGTGGTTTATGACATTTTAGATTAAAAAACCCGCCATTTAAACACTAGTAATTAGAGCATTAGTTTTATATCCAGTAGTATGTCAGTTGTTAAGGCCATACAATTGTTCTGAAATATGTTAAATTTCGTAGAAAGCGTACAAAAAGAGTTTATTTGTGATGTTGGAAAAACCCCCCATTACAAATAAACTCTCACTCAAGGGTGGACAAATAATGGCCCACCAAAATATTCAGAAAACCAAATATAGGGAAAATGTTCTCTTTATTTCGGTCAACATATATTTGTGAGCAAAGTTTGTCTTGCATAAAGATCAACACAAAGAGTAAATATAGATGCAGGCTGTGATGAGAATTTCAACAAGAAATCTCACTCCTGATTTAAAATAATGTAGAAAAGTGCGATAAGGTACAACTGTCTCATTAAATTGATTCTAAAATTGAATGTGCTTGTAGCTATGGATATGAAATTAGCACACTAAATAAGTTGAATAAGATTGCGCCGATTATTTGAACTTATGTTTATTGATTTTATATGGTACAATGCATACCTTTTTTTGAAACACAAAATTAACTAATGATTGCCATCGCTTAAAATGTATGTGATGAGGCCCTGTTATCCTCCGCTTTCGCCATCTTATCATGCGACCCTCGAGCCAGAACAATTGCCCAACCCTAAATTAACGAAACGATTTACATTAGCATCCCTCTAGAATATTTTTGATACCAGCGCACATATGGTATGGTTGCGAAATTCCCGGCATAGCTGTAAAATTTGATGGGAACAAAAAAGACCAAACTGCTGTGACACGTTTAACTTTCTGCCACTTAAGGTCAGTCAGATTCTCATGTGGTTTTAAAAAATTCACAGCTTGTACTAAGTGCAATACGTGTGAAGCCAAACGCTTCCCCATCTGCTGAGTTGTGTTGCCTTGATGCAAGGCGAACTGTTCAAAGACCCGATGAAATGTTCGGGTGCTGAAGGCGGACAAACTCATGAACTCATGGGAAACACTTCAGATAAGAAGGATAAGAAAGATTACTACGTATTAACAAATTTCAAACTATTATTACTGTTAATTATCAATTATTAGGAGTAGAGTTTGAAAGACAAAGATTAATTCATATTGACACACAAAACAAGGAAAAACCATGTGCAAACTACTGTTATTAACTTCGGCGTTTGTAGAATCAATTGTGATCGACTGTCACTTTAATCTTTTACGTTGAACAGACTGAAGACAAAAACAGCTTAACACCCTTAAAACAGCAAGAATACATGCAACAAGAAATGTAAAAACCACTTCTTGGATTCCAGAAATAGAAAACCTATTTGCTTGTCATTTATTGTTGGTTAAACTAGTTTCTGTGACTATACCCCGTAAGTCCATCAACCAAACTGACTGTCATTTCCAGCTTAACAACTTTTAATTCCGTTTCCTTAAAAGGAATCTGCAATTAGAAAAGGTAAATGGTTAATGTATTATTTTTCAAAGAGCTAAAAGAAGTTGACACAATTACGAGAAAAGAATGCGCTATTTAAAAAATTTTTAACATTACACATTCTGAAGAGTTTGACATGTTTTCCTTCTTTCTACAATCCTCCAAAAGATCTATCAAAAATGATGTTTCTTAGTAGCTAAGAGATCAAACAAAATAGTATTTTAAGGGGAAAAAATCCACCTTTTTCTGGAAAGGGTCATAAGGTGAGGACTTTATCTCTAGACTATTTTAAAAGGAAAGGAAAACAAAAGTCACCACTTACCCCCAAAAAAGAAAGTATTATTTAGTGAGCAAATCTATTCGTTATCGAAATTTTTCCTTGTGTTGCCCACGCAGGGGTCAAGGATCTTTTTCCAGAAGGACTCTTCTGGTACCCCAAGGCAAAGATGGAATCGAAAAATCACGTTTAAAATAGTTTTGCTCGCAATATCATCACATGACGAAGAAAAAGTGTGTCAGTTTCTTGATTTTATTTTCAATGGTTAGATTTTTCTTCATAAATTATAAATGGTGTTTTTAAAACTTTTAAAATAAATTGGAAAAAAAGTAGAATTAAATTTAATCTTTTGTATTCTATGCTCTCCTTTAGAAAACGAAGATTTTGTTTTTGAACGTATTTAAGGTATGTGTTGTATTGGTTTTCAAATATTAAAAATTTGAAAAGAGTGGAGAATTAAAAACCTGGTTTATATTCGTTTCTATTATTGTCATTTTCATATAAAGGTAGGTTTTGTTTTATATAATGAATTTTATAAACACATTAAGATGAAATTATTGAAACGTTTTGTTAAGTATTGCAATATTCAGCTCTTTAATAACCGAATGATTGAATATTCCATTTAAGAAGTAAACCAAGTATTAAATAAGCATTTCTCTCCGAAATTTGAATTTTTAAAAAACATTGATTTGGTCTATAATATAAAATTAAATTTTCATGAAACTTATGCAATTTGCAGGAATAAACAATATTAAGCTTGTAACATTTTTATCACTGTTTGGCTTAGCAATTCGAATACTTCTATCGTTCCATTTTATATAATTATTAATTATTTCATATAATTATTGTAAAATTTAAAAACAATAAGGAAAATTTTTAATTTACACTGAAAATTTGTTTTTCGTTTCAAAATAATGACATAATGTGCTAGTTTCAAATAACAGTATGTAAAAAAAAATCCCAGGATTATCCAGACAGATAGTAATGCTGACTACTGTACCGAAGGGTGTGGGTTCGAATCTCGGAGAAAGCATGGGTGTTTGAAATGCAGTGCAGTGTGTAGTGTATGTGTGGCATGGGGCCCTCTAGGTGAAAGTTCCCTCGAGAGGTTTATGGTAGTAGAAGAGGGGAAAAGATGAACAGACCATACCCCCAGGGTATTCTCCCTCATAATTGGGTGGAATGGTGTATAATCATCCTATAACCTGCATGGTGTTCTAAAATCTTCGGTCAAACAGACGTTGTTATTCGAAGAATCTTAAGGCTTTGTTGAACGGGTGGGCTAAGTAACAACAGCAACAAAAATCCTAGTATGAATTCAATACCAATATCTCAATATTAATATTAATAACATGCAATACGCGTTTTGATCTGAATAATATTTATATTTCAGAATTGAGTCTGTAAATTGAAATTTCCTTCAAATTTTTTACAAGTTTTTTAAGGAGTTTTAAAAAAACTATTACGGAAAAATAATAATGCACATTCAACTATTGCTAAATCATTACGGATAAAAAATAACAGCCTAAACTTATAATACACAATTAGTATAAACTATATTATACTATTCTTTGAGCTGTCGTTTTTTATATGTATTTAAAATATTCACATTAAAAATTGCAATTTAATTGTCTTTACAGGTATATATATTTTTTTAATAGCTAATTTACAATGTTATTTCAAGCCGCTTTCTGCTTGGTTATTCATTATACCAAATGAATACCCTAATAGCTCATCAAACAGTATGAAAAATTTATTATGGAAATGTTTTTAAAATGTTCCCGATTTTAATTATTTTGTTCATCATTTAGTTAATCACTCTTTAACTGTCTCATAAAAAGTATTTAAAGCGTACATTGTATGAGAAAATTGCACTTGTATTACTCAAACAAAAGAGTATCATTAATATAAGGAAACAGAATGAAAGAAATAAAAGGACAATAAATTTTAAGAAGTAAATGAACAATTAATTGTGGAAGTTTAAAATCCTTCTGGCGTAAAATCTCAAAACATATTTCAATAGATGAAGGCAACAAAAAGTCTTAAGATGATAAAAAGAGAATTAGCTATTTAAGTAATTTTTTTTTTAAATAATGACTATTAAACACACACACAACACAACGATTTCATTTATTTTTTTACAAAATCATTATTTATCTCTTTTATTTTTGCGGTTTTTTGTTAGACACAACAATTGTGTTTTGCATTCATTTGAATAGAGTATTTAACAAAATAAGAAAAAGGGATCTGAATGGACTCCACAAGTGAGAAGTTTTAATATTAATGATGTATTTAAATGGATTGTCAAATGTTTAAGAACCCAGAATTATTAATCAAAATTTTTAAACACTATGAATTGCCAGGTTCATATTTTTCTAGTTTATTCATGCAGATTTTTTTTCTTTGATTACGTTTTGAAACTTTCACTGAGGGCCGTGAGAAAAGAATACGGTTTGATAGAGAATAGAGAAGGAAAGAATTGGGATTCAATTTTATATAACATTAATTCTTATTTTTCTTAACTAAAATCTATAAATAAATTACCTCTAAACATTCATTATACATCAATAATTACTTGAAAGAAAAAAAATAATTGATTATGCCAAATTTAAATTTTAAAAAAAATCCATTGCCGGATTAAGTAGAATTAGCCGTTTCTAATGAGGCTAAAATAATTAAATTGATAAATGTATAAAAGGATATTTAAGGCACTAAAAGGAAAAAATATTAATGCCCTGTAAACTGATATCAAGCTAATTTTTGTTATATAAACTTGTTAGGTTCTCGTGTTAGGTGAACTTTTTATTTGTAAGGTTTATTTCTAAATTAATGATTTATTCAGCTATTATTAAACTCCTTCATCTTTGTACATTACATTTTTTTGTTAGATATAGTATCCTCCTTTCAGTTAAATGTTTCGCTTTAATATTGGTTATTATATTTGAACTGCTTTTAATTACTGTATTTAAACTAATCAGTGATAGTTATTACGAAACAGAAATAATAAATTTCATTTTATATTTCACAAAAAAATTGAAGTATTTCAATATTTAAAAAACTTAAGCGTTTTTTCCTAAGTTAAAAATCGATTTTAAAATCAACATTTTCAGTAAATAAAAATAACGATATTAAAAATTTTAAAAATGGAAATTGTTTTGGAAATCAATATTTTAGATTTTGGAGGCAAATATTTTAACCACAGCTCATTTCAGAATTTATTTTGTTTATTCAAACTATTTTTCAAAAAATGGACGCGTACTTATTTTACTAATAGAGTAATTGAATAAGTTAGAATTTAAATAAAAATAAAAGGAACAAAGTTATGGACATAATTATTTTTCTGTGCAGTTATCATTATCTGCTCGTGGCTTTATTGACTTTAAAACGCATTTTGAAGAAATGTAGGTAGAGTTATTCTTTCTGGGATTTATAAAAGGAAACTAACTTCATTAGTTGTTTCACTTTTTTTAGCCTCCACTATATAATTTGTTTGTGGATAGTGCATTGCACTTCCACGTCACAGGTCCTAGGTTCAAACCCGGGGCTGGGCAAGGTTAGTTCAGCCTTTCATCATTTAAGTGGGTCTATGAATGAGTACTAAGCTTGCTTGGGAACTTTACACGGGGGTTTCGCGTCAGACTGACCACCTGACCGCAACATCTGCTTATGCTCCTCAAAGCCCAAGGTCGTGTGTACTGAGTTGGGCACAGTATGCCTTGGCCATGATGGGCTGTCGAGCCAGAGAGTTAAGGTACATAATTTTTTGAAGTTGCTACAATAAATAAGGTAGAGATTTTTTTTTTTAAATTTCAAAGATAAAAACATTAATTCCCTTTATTCAATAATATAAAAACTTTTCTTTCCAGTCTAAGTAGTTGCCATGACAGCCAAATGGTTTTGGACACGAACTTGCTACCGATGTTGTCGAGTCATGTTCAGTCGATTGAAGACCCTCCGTGTTGAGGAGTTGATGCACGCAGAATCTATTGAGTCTCAAAGTTCTCACGTTGGTATGGCGTGAAAGTTTGGAGAGTATGATGTCAGTTCAAGTATCACCCTCGTCACTTGAGCAAGGTTCAGAATTACGATGTTTGTGATTAATAGCCCTTGTGTTGCTTTGAGGTGCAAGGTAGATAATCAGTCACGCAGCATTTGGAATTGATTACAACAATGAGCTCATTAACTTTAGAAATGATAGGTTTCTGGAACAGAGCTAGAGAGCATATCTTAGAATTTATTCCAGTTAGGGAATGTAAAATAACTAGGGGCTGGCGAGGCAAAGTTATCCAACCTCACATCAACGATAACAGATAGTGATCACTACAGAGCAGTGACGTTACTTAAACCCCCCCGCAACCACCACCCCCATTGCGGAGGGACCCAGGGATTCTAGGGAACCCAAAGTCTGACTGACGCCAAGTACATATTAGGGCTTGTGGCCCAAAACCTGACTTTGCAGGGGACCCTATTATTCTCCGTTACGCCCTTGCTACAGAGCTCAGTCGTAGAAGTAGTGTGGAGAGTGAAAAAGCCTTTACAGAGCCCTATGTCCAGAGTAGTAATGATGTTTCGACTGAAGATGTATTCAAATTTGGTATTGCATGTAAATGTACTGAGCATGAAATTTGAAGTTAGTTTTTCTTGCATTACTTTACCGGGAGGTGATGATTCAAAGAATCGTGTTATTTAAATCCCCGAGAAAGAGGTAGTAATTTCTGTTTCTAATATTTTTTATTTAATTCTTGGGTACTAAAAAATAAACTTAGGAACAATTGCAATATAATGACAAGGTTGGAAATAGATTTCTTGGATGGTGATTATGTCAGAATTTCAATCATTAATAAAAAAATTTGAATTCATTCATTCTGTTTCTTAGTCCATGAGCAGGTTGAAAATTACGAGATCTGTTGCCAGTAAACTTCGTGTAGTTTTATGCAATTTTAATAAAAATTGCCTCCGAAAACATTTTTAGCTATTCTCTAAAGATGTTAAGTGATTTTTTTTCAACATTGCTTATAATATATTTTGCCTATAATATTCAATTATATTATACAACTTAATTCTGTGAGTAAGCAAAATTGAACTAAAGATTATTTTTAAAAGAAATTTTTTTTCCACCTGATATTTTACTTTTTCCCAAACACGAAGAACCAAAATTCAAACAGGACTAATATAATTTAACCAATGTCTTAGTTTTTAAAAAAATTAGACAGTTATTTTATTCAAGTATTAAACACTCTAAAGATAGCTGTGATGATTGAAACGACTTTTACTTATTAAAAATGTTTGTTATTTTTTAATTTCATTAGAATCTTACCCACAGAGAGACTGTATATTCGCTGTCACACATACCTAACAATATTTCTCCTTAAATGATACTTGGGTTTTATCCGAGTAAATGAACTTTAAATTACTCATAAAAACTATTTGCTGAAAATTATTTAGAGATAAAGTTTTTCGTGTATATATATACTTTCTCCAAATATAATTCTTAAAAAAAATATTTTTTAAAAATTATAGTTTAAGAAAACTAAAAAACACGCTTTTATAGTTAGCCGAACTGAAAAGTAAAAAAAGAATAAAATGATTAACGAGAAAATTAATGTCATTGTGGCAAAAGCGTGGAGTGCTTAGTACTACATTTTTACACTAACTCTGCATTTCGGAATAGAACTAGTAAGAAATTGTAACAATTGATATCGAGCACCCAACGCTTTTACCACAATGACAAAAAATTTCCCCTTATCATTTTATTTTTATACTAAGAATTATTTTTTACTTTTCAGTTCGATTAGCTAAAAATTGTGTTTAGTTTTTTCAAACAACAGTTTATTTTTCATTTTTTACTTCGAAGTACAATAAAAGAGTTTTTTAAAGACTATCATTTATTTTGTTTGTTGCATTTGAGTTAACATGTGCGTTTTAGCTTTAAGGTTGCAACGAAATCTTTTAATCGCCAAATCTGGAAATGGGAAATCGTTAATCCTGATGATCCTGATCAGGGCAATGGAACAAAATTAATAAATTATTGTATTGTCAACGGTCCTCGGCAAGTGTGCAAAATTTCGAATTAATCTAACCTTTTAAAGTGGGTAAAAATCGAATTCAAAAATTCCGTTACATACAAGGGAAGCTAATAAAAGAGTGTTAATTACATCACTTTTTTGGGCCACATTATCCACTGAAAAGGGGAAGAAATCACTCTTTACAGAAACTACATTTATTTCCTATACTTGTATATATATGTAACCCAATTTCTCTCAAATTTTTACCCCAGAATAATTCATATACATCAAATCAATTTTTGAGTTATCTTAACCCCAAAGGACCCTTGTTGATCCACTGTGGGAAAGGTAAACAATTTCTTGACATTTTTCAGTACTAATAATTTCACTTCCTCTTCGATTATTATTTTTTTCAAAAAAAATATGTGCTTCCTGTATGTACAAGAAAACAAATCCCGATTTTCACTTCTGGTTTTCAGTTATTATCTTAGTAACCTGTTAAAGGTTTGTGACCGGAGAAAGGTTTTTACTGACCTTCCGATCAGGAGAAAGCAAAATATCTGGGTCAGCATTGAACACTTTTTAAAGTTCTCAATTCGTCATTAAACGATTAATTTTCTCAGCGGCATAGTCACTAAATAGGTCATTGATTCGCGGCTTCAAATGCTATCATTATCACGGCTCGTAAGCAGAGTAATAGTATGATGGATAATTTGGGCATTTCATCGATAAAAATGTAGAAAAAATTTCTGTTTTTCATAACAGAAGTGCTTTTTGATACTTTTACTTTCTTCGATGAATTGGTTGAATTGTTTATCGTAAAAAGTTGATGAGGTACAAACAATTTAGAACTTGTGATAGATCATTATCGTTTAGAATAGATAATTACCTGTCTGGGGGAATTTTTTTTTTGTATGCTTGAAGTAAAATAGTATGAAAGATGTATTGGACGTTTTGAGAAATGCTTGGTTATGCTTCATCATACATTCTTTTTTCGTTGAGTAAGGAATTTATTTATGGTTTTCTATTGATATTTTTATTATTTAAGAAAAAGCAGAGAGAAATTCGTAATAGGAAATCAACCCACTGCTAGCAGCTTTACTTCCTTGATAAGTATTCGATATTTCAATAGATTTATGTTTAATATTAGGAAATTTTAAATTAACGATATTTTGGAAATAACCCCATCATTTCTTTTTCCGTATTGTTTTTTTTTAATAAAATAATGCGATTAAATATGAATCGATTGATTTTTGTTCATCTATTTTATATGATATATGATAGTTAATTGTATAGAAAAGAAATGTAAAATTTTACAGTTTACAAGGCTGATTAAGAGATAATGAGTTTTATACTTTACAAATCTATAAAAAGAAAGAACCATCAGCAGTTTTCAACAATAAATCAGAGAGAAGAATTATAAAAAAATAATTAAGAAAACATGTTCATAGATATGAAAATTTGAAACCGAAAAAAGGGAAAATACAAATAATTTGAGAAAAAAAGTTCTAATACATAGATTAAATAATTATATAGAGATCACGGAAGTTTTATTGATAGTGTTTTCAATGATACACCTCAATCGAATTTTTTCTCGAGGATTTCAACCCAGTAGAAATTAAATTGTGGAAGTATTCAATAAACAAAAAACGAGGAAGCTACTAGATGACTATGATTATAGTAACAAATCATTATGAAGTGGTCAAACAGGAAGTGTCTTCTTCTTTCAGAAAGAAATTTTTTTTAAAAAAGTTGGCTACGATTTTTGTCATAAATAATATGCAAATGTAAAATTCAAGTTTTCATTTTGAAAGTCTAAATAACATTTAGCTTTCCGAGGCAGTAAATATATCCTCAGAAACTAAACAAAACTCAAAAAAATTCTGAATTTTTTTTTGCTAGATATTTATTTATTGATCCGAAGTTGAAAAATAATATAAAAGTTGATTCGTAAAATATCATATACATTAAATACTCATTTGAAATAAGTTTATGCTGTGCTGTTTTGTTAATAATAATAATAATTCGAACTTTTTAATAAACAATGCATATTAACTTTAAAGAGCTTTAGCTGGGAATTGGATTTTGCATGAAAGAGCGCCATTTAAAATAAGATTAAATTGAACAGGCAATTTCTGAAACACAAAACGCATAACAAATTGAAAATACAAAAACGATTAGTTAACAAAATGAATCAAAAGTTTCAAATAAAAATTGATTTTAAAAACTGAGAAAAAATCAATATATCAATTGATGGAACCAGTGTTATCACACATTGCAACAATTTGAAACTTTTTAAATTTTCTCGCTTTGTATAATAGTTGATGTTGGATATTTTAATTCATATATGCTATCTTGATATTTAAGTTTTATATTAGATATCCTTTTATTTTAATGCAAATAAAAGCACGTAAAAAGTAATATAAAGTAGAAAGAAGATGAGATACTTATAATTCATCTTATTCTGAAGAAGGAAATATCTACAATATAACAAATACAATATATTACTGGCATATTACGCGCACCTATACTTTTAAACTGTATTTCTTAATTTTTAGGTATATTCGCCGTACAACATGCACCCTTTTTTTGCGAAGAACCTTGAAATGTACATGTGCAATGTAAATAAATTGCTTCAAAAGATAAGAACAAGTTTTATATCAGGCCTTTCAACAGCGGTATACTTCTGGAATTAAAACGCTAAAGTGCAAGAAAAGAGGTGTTAAAAGGTATGCGGATGCTAGAAGGTGAAAAAGCATTCACAGAAGGAAACCTCATTCTAGAAATAGTCTGTAAATGGATTATAAAATCAAGGAAGGAAATTAAACCTGGCATGATTCAAAGGTAATTTTTAAAAATGATTTTCTCTCTCTTTCTCTCTGTACTTTAACAAGCTAGATTAAACGAAAGATGTTATTTGTGTTTATCAATCAGAGTAACAGTTATGGTGAAAAAATAACAGAATTCGATGATGGACCTAAAGATATAAGAAAAGACATATGATAAAGTTTTCATGTTATCCAATTCATAAGATATTTTGTTTCTATTAAATAAATAAACAGTTTTTGGATTTGTGTAGAATTTTTTTGTGCTGTGTGTGTGATTTTTTTCTTTAATATTAAAGTTATTATTTTTATTTTTTGTGTATTTTGTGTTTTTTTATTTGTGTTTCATTTTTTGTGTATTTTGTGTATTTTTTATTATTTTTTATTTTTTATAAATACACGTTATACACCGGAATATACTGTAAATCTATACATGTACAAAATTGAAAATTCATAAACTTGGATAAAATTCACGCGTGTGCTCTACATTCAAAATATTTGCATTAAACATTTAAGGTATGCTTGTAATTTATCACATGTTATGTAGATTATCACAAGTTACCAAATATTTTATGAATAAGATTCTCATATTCTAATTCTGAATACATAATGTTGTAAGAGCTCAAGGAATACCTTTGATTAATGTATCAAATACAAAAATAACGTTCCGGTGAAAATATACCTTAAAACACTTTAAGTAAGACGTATAAAGCATTCAATCACAAGAACAAGAAACAAGGACAAATTCGATGTAACATTCTAAAAATAATTGAATATTCCTTTTTTTACGGTACATACTCATTACCAAAGCAAGGTGTTAAAGCAAGCAACTTTTTTTTTGTTGGTGGTGTTTCTTTTTCAAATAAGAAAGTGAAAAGGTATTCTTAGCTTAAGCAAACGCTCCAGACTCCTGAGGCACAAAAAAAGATTAACAAAAAAATTACTGCTTTCACTTGTTTACGAGTATAGATAATGGAGTTATTACTCGGCGGGGATCATAAGAAAATAATGATGCCAAAAGAAAAAGAAAGTAACGAAGCTCACGGATTCTAAAACTCGAACTCTTTCGTTGGAGTTCTAATTCTAGAAACAAAGTGGTGATGACCTGATTACAATGGGGAAAAACTGGACCTTAAATGCATCTTTTTTTCTCTGTTATTACTCTTTTTCTGCAGATGCCATTTCCTAAATCTTCAGCGAAAGGTTAAGTTGCATTTTCATTATTACTTTCTTGACCTCGTATAGCGGAAATTTTTTTATAGATATGTTAGAAATTCAGAAGTTCGTTGCACTTTTTAGATTAAAGTGCTTTAAATTATTCGCTTTATCAGAATTTGTAGAAAAGATGGATGATCTCATGAACTTTTAAGGTTTTCTGATCTTTGCTCAGAGATAGATGTCAAGCATTAACTGGTTCGTGCGTAAGTTACTCCACTTTAAACGGTTTTCGTGCTTGGATATTAAGTATACGTAAAGTGGTGGAAATCTGTTCTTTTTATTCTGGTTTTCAGAAGTTCCACGTTAAAGGTAAAGGCTACAACCGGTTGAAACGGGAATGAGACAAGGGAAATCCATGAATTTAAATTTCCTTTTAATATTTGATGTGAATAAAGTATGTACTTTAATTGCGTATATGTTTTTTTTTATTTTAACAGTACCAATTAGGTTTTGAGCATCCATCATACCGTGAAAGGTATGGATAAATTACAATTTTTTCGGTTTAACCTATCATGTAGGGATCCTATATTATTACTTCTAATTTTTCAAAGAAATAAATATAGAAAACATTTGAGGGCTATTGATTTCTTGAGCGTGTATTAATGATGCCGTGTCCATGGTGAAACCAAATCAGGCAGTACCATGGGCCAGATTGCTGTTTTGGCAATCTGTTCAATGTTATCCAGAAAGAGGTTTGTTGACGGAAACAGGACCCTTATTTCTTGTAGTAAAGGTAAAATTGTGACATTTTGCACCTATTTTGTTTTTATTTTCAAGCACGTTTCCCGTATGTGATGATTTTCAATATTCGTATAGTGCCCGGTTTCATACACTGCATGGATCGCAATTGGTTTTCGGTTATCCGAACAATCGAGTATCCGAACGGTGTCCAGTCCCAATTGATTCGGATAAACGACGTTCTAATGTATACGTAAAGTGGTTGAAATCTGTTCTTTTTATTCTGATATTCAGAAGTTCCACGCTAAAGGTAAAGGCTACAACCGGTTGAAACGGGGGAAATCCATGAATTTAAATTTCCTTTTAATATTTGATGTGAATAAAGTATGTACTTTGATTGCGTATATGTTTTTATTTTTATTTTAGCGGTCCCAATTAAGTTTTGAGCGTTCATCATACCATAAAAGGTATGGATAAATTACAATTTTTTCGGTTTAACTTATCATGTAGGGATCATATATTATTACTTCTATTTTATTCTTTAAACTAATCATGTTGAAAACATTTAGGGGCTATTGATTGATTGAGCGTATGTTAATGATATCGCGTCCATGACAAGACCAAATCAGACAGTACCATGGGCCCAGGTAGCTTTTTGGCAATCTGTTCAATGTTATCCATATAGAGGTTTGTTGATGGAAATAGGACCTCTATTTCTTCTACAGCAGCACGAATAGTTGGACAGTCAAAAATATCAGCAGTTGTTAGCTCTATATCTGTGAACAATTATCACAATTTCTATAAGTTCTTCTACTATCCCTATCAATCTTCATTCTTCTGTAATGACCTGTTCTTAACCTAGCAATGGTATTTGTTATAAAGCGGCCTCCACACACTTATATTACATTGATGCTTTGAGAAATTGATTGAACGTACAGTTAAGGTTGCACAATGAAACAACACGTGGACTTTTGGCGACGTACCTCGTCATTTTAAACCTTGGTCAAGTGACGAGCATAACATTTGAGCTGGCCACGGGAGTACATTAAGCTCACAACTTTTAACGTACATCAGCCTCTCTTCGTGGCGGGTCTTCAGTGGCACGGGGGCTTGAATTCATGACACGCTGGCCACGAGTCTGACCATAACCTACCGCGACCCCTTTAGAGGCTGTTAATATTCCAAAAAAAAAGTACTTATACAATGTTAGACTTAATTTTTTTAATTCGTTCTTTTCCAATAACAGGTGAAATAGGAGATGCGTTAAGGTTGTAACGTATCCATACGAGTCCGTCCACTAACCCTCTTGGGAAATCTTTGGGCTATCATTCACAACCAACCTTTTTGGAAGAAGAAACCATGATATGCAGATTAGGCCAGTTATATATAGTATAAGTTTTCTAACTAGTGAGTTAAATGGAGGAGAATTCATGAATAGATGTAGTTGCCTGGAGATTGAAACATTGAGAAGCTGACTATAAGGAAAGATATCTACCGATCAGGTATTTGTAAACATTGATAGCGCGTTTCGGGCATTAAATAGTTGAAGATATTTAAGTGACGATTGATCACCATAGCTAAATTGTAAATCAAATATTAGAGTAGTGGATTGATCCATAAAAAGTGGATCAATTTAATAGAAGTCTCCTCAGAATACGCGCCTCTCTTAACAAAATCCCCTCTGCATTGGAACATCTCATCCTATTTGATTGCTTGAATTGTGTCTGTTGATAATTAGAGCTGAATAAATAGTTGAAAAGTATTATGGAGAGTCGTCCTTCACTTCCTCCCACACCTCTAGCCGGGTCAGAGAGTAGGTCCAGAATGTTACAACGTTTTTTTTAAAAGAGCTATCTTTTCTTTTTTTATACGGAACGAAATTCAGCATTTCTGTCACATGTTAAAAAAACTTTACTTTTCTTTACTTTTTACTGATAAAAGTTTATGGTGTTTTCCTTCGACAAAAATCATTCCATTTTCTCTAGATAAAAATACTCTTTGTATAACGTAATGAGTGACAGCCTCCAATTTTTCAATACACTGAAATAAAAAGTGCTATTTTAGGAAGTTAATTTTACTTTGAAAAAAAAGTTCTTCGAAAATATTTTGGTAATAAACCATTCAAATTTTCCTGTTTCAAGGATCTTAAATCAGAAAACGAAAGTTTATTCAAATAAAGTAACAGCATGAGAAAATAATCACATGCATCGAACGCTGACGAATAGAATATGAAAACATTGATACGTATTCCTGAATAACTTACGAAAACAATTGAGTTTCTTATACCATGCACAAGGAAAATTATTTCCCAACTCTGTCTGATTTTTTTTAAAAAAATAGGAAATAAATGAAAAACTTGATTTAAATTTATATTTTTCAAATATTTAAACTAATATTTTATTAAAATAAAAAGTACTAATATTTATTTAAGAACAGATTCGCTATTTTGTTAACCTAAATAGAAGATCTAAAATGTAAATGAAAATATTACTTATTATTATTATTTTTTTATTATTCGTACATGTATTCTGAATTCGTTAAAATGATTTAAGCAGTGCCAGTTTATCCATTGGGCGCTTGGAACCCGGATAAGTTGGACTTAACCAGATTTTCTGGTTATAAATTCCGATCCTCCACTGCCAAGGGGGCCTGTAGATCTTCTGCGCCCGGGGCCCGAAATGAGCTTAAATCGGCCCTGGATTTAGGGTCTTAGATTGGTAAAAATTGATTCAAAACTGTAATTTTAATTGTTTTATTCTTAAATCTGTTGTTTTCTTTATTATTATTAAATGTTAAATTTTTTAAAAGAAATCTTTGTGGTAATTTGCACCACAGATTCTTGGTAGTCCCTACGAAAGGGAATTTTTTAATCACATATTCCCTATCCGATGAGGAAATCAAAACAATTTAAAAAAGAAGCAATTGTTTATTTTTTTTGGCACTGTGGCAACGATAAATTCTGTACAGATTTATTTTTATTCAATCAATTACTGCATGTATCGTTATCGTCTGTTTTAGAGGATGTGTGTTTTGTTAATAAAACGATGAAAGAAAAATTTGCAGTGTTTGTTTGGAATTTAACATCAAATTCGGAAAAAGAAAATATGTTACAAAAACCTTTGCTATATATCCAATCGAATTACTGAATTGAGTCTTACACTTTAGGTTCAAATATTTTAATTAACAAGTAACATATACAAAAAATTTGAGTCAATTCAACTTCGGTCAACAAAGAAACATTTTATATTTTAGTTACTTTTTATTAAATAGTTACAATTAATATAAATATGTATACACATATGACAGAATCACAATATTAAATGACAAAATAGAAAGCGATTTTCCTTGCAATTTTCCATTTTCTTTTTATATAGCGTGTTTTTATTTGTTACTTTTTATTCATTCATTAAATTTAATTATTCTAACAAAATAGTATAGTAAAAAAGAAATCACATTCTCAGAATATTTTAGGTGGGATTCGAACCTTTTGATTAGAAGTCAACGCGCTATCCATTGTGCTACAGGGACACAACAAATGATTTTCTTCTCTACATATGCTCTTGGACTATTATTACTTATGTTTGTTGCTCTATTTATTTTTTTAAATTTAATTAATGAATTAATATTTGAAAAAAACTGTATTAAGTGTCATCCATTACAAGTTTTAAAAATGTATTTTAACTTGAATGGATGAACAGAAAGTATTTTATTAACAATTGAAAAATTTGAGCAAGATATATATATATAGGGGAGAGGGTGAACTAATGGTAGGAATTGAAAAAAAGAGTCTCAAATTGCACAGTAAAAATTCAAATTTGTATTTGGTATCTTTTCAAGATAAAAATAGGGTTTACTGTTTTTTAAGTGCTTCCATTTAAATGACCAATCACATTGCATTAGCGGATATCCTTCAATATATATCCATGTCCGTCTTATTTTGGTCAAAACCCTACTCATCTTAGGGAAACGAATCTAAATCCTTGTTTGAGCATTGAGGTCAGCACGAAACCGGTGTAGCTACCGTGTCCATTGTTGATGCTTAATTACTCCCTGTAGGCTTCCTGATTGAATTGCTGTTTGTACAATACTCTTTACTCCTTGCTTCATCTTTTCCGTGACAGCTCATACCATGGGGAGATGATGAGAGCCAAGGATTTCGGAAGGAAGCTGATGAAAGCCTGTGTTGAATGATGTCGATTGTCTTAGCGCAAGTCTGATGAATTGTTTGGATTGGCTTACGGATCAAATTGAAGGATGTAAGAAATCCCCAGGGAAATTTCTGTCGTGGTTGATATATTTAACGCATGATTTGTCGAATATATAACAAGATTTTTGATGATTTTGGAGTGATTTATATTTATTCTCTCACTGATATATCTAAATCTCTCTCTCTCTCTATATATATATATATAAATGTTTGTACTTATGAAATCGCTTCACTTGAACATTGGCATGTATATGTATTTTTTTATGGTGAAGGTTTTTGTGCGCTATCCTCTTTTTTGCAGTTCCCCACCAGGTTGCGCTACAACATATCAACTTCTGCACCATTCAATCAATCGCCAAGTTGCCAACAGGGTCACCAAGCACAGAGAAATTTGGTTTGGATAAGTTCTGCTTTAATGTTAATCTATATATATATATATAACAATGGATGTTTGTATATATGACCTTGCTTCACTGCAACACCGTTCAACCGATCACTATGAAAATTGGCAAGTATATGTATTTTTTTGTGAAGAAAACTTTTATGCTACTCTCATTGTTGCAGCTCTCCACCAGGTGGAGATACGGCAAAGCAACTTCTGCACCATTCAATCAATCGCCAAGTTATCAGTATGGTCGCCAAAAATGATGCCAACTTGGCTGTATCACCAATATTTCGCTATGTTTCCTTTGAATCGCCATTATCATCTAAGGAACGGCGTTGCATGCGAATATTATAATTTTAACATAAAATAAGTACAACAGAAAGTAATATCAGCGTATTACACATCCAAATTTTAATTATTTACACTATTTTAAGCGTTCATTACACAAAATTTGTAACAATGTGTTACTTTTTGTTGAGCAGAGATTAGCTTAGGGAGGTGTTTTCAAAAATCGACCCACAAGAGAGTTACGGGGCATTATAAATAAAAAAAATCCTTTTTATCAGCTATTAGACCTTTAGACTTAAAATTTAACAAATATGGGGTTTTTTTTGTTCAGCTGAGATATGCAAAAAGCGTTCTTTTATTTTATTATTTTTTTTGTTTAATTAGCAATTCACACAAAATTAAAAAACTTCTTTATCCTTCAATCTGTATTGTTTAATTTTTTAATTTACCCGTGCGAAGAACGGGTGAACCAGCTAGTATATACTATGATAAATGAACGAAATCTCTTCTGTTTTTCAAAAATATTTTTGTATCTTTCTGTGTGTATTATACAGAACTTACGAACAATCCCTCCCCTCTCTTTCCTTATTAGCGAGTGAGTGATCGAGTGTATATTAACGTCAAACATTATAAAGCAACACGAGGGCCATTTTTTGACAGTGGCCGTAACCCCCGCATCTTGGGAGGGGCAGGGTTTGAGGAAGGTCCAAAGCCTACCCTTACACCAAGTACCTACTCTTTACAAAATCGAACTTGGGAGCCCAAAACCTGACTTTACAGCGGTCCCTCAAGGGTTCTTCGTTACGCCACTGTTTTTTGATACTTTTATACTATCGTACATTTTCCAGATAACGTTAAATACAAAATTCAAGTGACCCAATTTATACTTATTTATTTAAATTACTATTATATCTATGAAGTTGTAATTGTTCAAGTTCATAAGCATTTTAGTAATTTTATAGATATTAATTTGCATTTAAAATATTCCTATACATCTTATCTAACAAGGTATATATTTATATTAATTGTTTTCCAAAAATTTTATGGACTTAAAATGGTGTTTATAATAAATATGATTTCAAATGAATTTTAGTAGAAAAATTTGCCAAAAAGTTTTTTATTCTTCTAAAGCTAAATTGTTTTCTTTAATTTTTTTAAACAAATATTTTTTTATGTAACAATAACATTTCTGATTTTTCAAAAAATTAAACATCACATTTGCAATGTATGGAGTTTAATATTTTGAATATTTATAAAACGACATTTTTTTCTTCTCTGAATCAGTATTAAGTTAAGTTAATTCAGTTATGATTACAAAATTGGTACTTGCATATTACACCATCATGCAGAATCGCCAATTCAAAAAAATGCCGCCAAATACTATTTTTATTATTATTGTTTATTCGAATATGCCTGAAAAAATTTTTTACTATTGGCTGCATATCGCTGTATTTCATGACATTATATGTTTTGAAGAAAATATTTGACGGTTTAATGCGTAAGTACGACGATATCTATTGCAAATTACTATTTCTTTTATTTTTCTCTTTTTCTAAAAAAATAATTATTATTCAAATCCTTAAAAAATTTATGATTAAAATAGAATATTCGAACATGTAAAAATCTTCTAATAAATTTTAAAAAAAGAGCATCTTTCCGAATTAAATATATATGTAGGAAATTAACTTCTTTTACGATTAAGCCAACAATATTTTTGAGGGAAAATAGAATGCTTCATTAACTTTGATTTATAGGTGCCGATAACTCTGTATCAACCAGTGGAAATGGATAATTTCCTACATTAAGCTGAAAGTTTATTTTTGAAACAAGGAACTGAAGCATGCATTTTCACGCAAAACAGAATCGACGTACAAATGATACTAAAAGACACAAAGCAGTTTTTATTCATTAGAAAATGACTAACAATAACATACGGGTTAATAATAGCTAGACATTCGAAACGCGTGCGCTTTCCTGTTATAACAAGGAAAAAAATTGTTTCGACAGTCTTGTTTATATTAATAACTTCCATAATGAAGACAATTTCAAAACATCGAACTTGACGCACAAGAACACGAAACATTTCTTATCTATATTTTGTATCGAATTTTAATTTTTTCGCTGTTATTCAGGGCAATAATTAAAGCCCGAAGCCTACTCTTAAATGATTATTTCACAAAATTGCTCATGAAATTATTCTTTACACAGTGACCTTCTATAATGTAGAATATGCATCTGATGTCCTTGCTTCCCTTATTGAGATGTAGTCATTTAAATAATTAATATGTCAGTACGATTTATTGTAAGGTAAATATCAAGTCTATAAAATTGCATGATTAAGTTCACTTAGTTACATATGTTTTGTTGATTCCCTCAAAGATTTTGAAAAAAAAAATTATAGTTATTTGTTGTAAACTTGAGCTATTTGTTAGCAGATGTCAGAGTTTAAACGATGTAATGGAAATTTTTCAATCGATTTTATCTCGATGACCTTGAAATGAAACTTAATAAGAGCTCGATTTCTTTTGCAGAGCGCGTATAGGATATCTATTAGTTTTAAATTAATCTGATTAAACTTAAGTATAACTTTAAAAAAAGATTGTGTGACGGTTCTATCCGAGTCATTTCAATAACAAGTCCTCTCGGGAAATCTTTGGTCTTTCAAAACTACTTTATTCGCAACGAACCCTCTGAAGAAGAAAATATGACTATATATATATATTTATATTTAAATTAGGTCTGCTATATATAGTTCAGGCTTTCAAGCTTGAGAGATAAGAGAGAGATAGGCTAGTCTGCTATCGGAGCAGAGATTAATCAAAATGAAGGTGAATCACGGATATTTAATATTTGCTAATTGAATTACTTGAATTACTCGGCGACGATTGTCACCGAGATTAAATCCAGATTAAATTGATAAGAAGTCAAAACGATCGCCTTGAGTAAGTGTGGTCAGTATAACTATTTTCACATATCTCGCTTACCTCGTTTATTGTTGACTTAGTAATTATTTGAGGGCATCTCTTAGTCTGGATCGATTGTGGTGATTAATATTGTGAATAAATTAGATTATATTGCTGTACAATGGCTAGTGTTCCTTCCAATCCTCCTACACCTTTAGACTCACAGGGTAGGCTATTACAAGGTAATACACAAATTCTGAAAATTTGTTATAAATTTTCATAATTTAAAAGTTTTGATTTTGATACTTTTGTTCAATACGAATTAAATGAAACATCAAAGAATCTGAACACAAATTAACTAATGATAAATTTGGAAATATTTATATTTTTATATTTATTAGGATACTTTATGTGTGAATATGCTACAATATATAATGAGTATTGAAATAATTCAATCTTATCGCTTATATACGGTTTCAAAATTTAATTTTGCATTAATTTGTCATTTTTTTCAAGGTTTACTATATACACTCAATCACACACACATGTTTTTCGCAAATGCATATCTTAGAACAAAAGTTATTTTATTATATTAAATGTTTCATTTCCACACTGTGTACAGGAAGAAATTTTCACAGGTGCTCTAAAAATAAAAATCGGAGATTAGAGCCAGATAGGGTTATTTGCTATATTAAACTTTGCCAACGACCAATACTTATCTAAGCAGTTTTAAAAAGTGAATTAATTATTTAATTACTTTTCCAATAATCACAGTTTTAAATCTACTATAAAAATTTCCCCTTATGTAATTATGGAATTGATAAATGCGTGATTTTATCTGAGGAATATTTAAAAATAGCATTCCAATACACTCATAACTTAGTCCAAAGTCTGGAAAATTATACTTCAGAGTGTTATATAATAATAATAATTACGTAAGTTATGATTATATAGTAAAACCTAAGTTTCTTATATATTCGAAATCAAAGGGAGATACTTTTATACATTTAATTTTATTTATTAATATAATCATGAAAAGTATTCAAGAAAAACTCAAAAGATGATGAAGGATTTGAAGATCTAATTAATTTTTTCACAATTTAGTTCTAAAATTGTACTTGAAACTTCATTTATTAGGTATCCATTTTTGACTTTGTTTTTTAAATTCAAATATAATGTATTATGTAATTAAATTTAATATAATAATGATTTCGTAAATTATATTTTCGGCTATTATTTACAAATATAAAACATACATAAAATATCAACGGTTGTGGCATATCATTTTGATGATAGCAAATGAGTTTATTAAGCATGGTATATTTTCTGGAAAAGGAATTGCATCTTGACTGATCTTTAATTATATAATAATGAAAATTTGGATTGAAATCAATAAAATGTGTTATACCAGCTATTTTTTCAGTACTACAATACTTAAACTCGAAAACTTTTTATTGTGATCTTAAAAAGTGATTTAAGTAAAGTATTGCAAATACAATAAATGAAAGAAAATATAAAATGAACTTATATATTTTCGAATTTGAATTGTTTCGACTCTCGCAAGTTACTAAATGTAAATTATATACGCCTTTGTTTTACTGGCACGATAAATTAACCACATACAAATGTTAATTGCATAAATATTGTTTCAGTGCAAAGTTTTTGAAGTAGTTAAATCGAATGTATAACTTAGCACGCATTTTTATAGTCTTGATTCATCAATACAAATCACTTAAGCATTAAAATCCACATACAGCATTGCAAATTACACCAATTATATTGCAGTAAGGACTAAATTCATTCTAGTTTAATAAATATTTGAATGTGGAAAGAAAAACCTTCATACATGAGTAATAAGCATAGTTAATTACTCCGTGTCTTAGAATAATTGACAATCCAATTAAAAAAAACATGCGCTTGAGATAGATAAAAAGATAATCATAACTCGTGATACTCGAAACCCACCTTTCTTATGAATTTAAATGATCCTCCAACCAAGGACTTTTCCAACATATTTAGACGAAAGTGAATTGAAAAAAAGGGAGAAAACACAATTAAAATGGAAAGTTTTGACATAGTTTGTATGTTTTTAAGATGGAGGAAATATTTATCCGCCTCAAAAATTCCCGAAAGACGAAAATACACCCAGATTTTTGGAATGAGGAAAAACAATTAATATTTTTTTGTTTGTTCACGAATCAACAAACATCTCTGTTCCTATTTTGTGGAAACGCATGGGCACAGTTTTTCTGGGAATATACAAATAATAACGCGTTATGGAAGGCCGCCCAAGGTTGTTTTAAGCTTCCTGTATTGTAAACGAAACGCGTTAATTGTCACCCAAAAGACAAGCTGTGATTCTTCTTTTCGCTTGGATAGGTGTTGCTGTATTTTGATTAGCAATGCATATTAATGTCAACCCGTAAGTGAAGTGGGCTGTGTAGTCGGAAATGCATAATTTATTCATAAATTTATCATAATGCTGATGGCTGTCAAGCTCTGAACGCTTTTCGTAGCTGAAGGTTGATTTAAGGTCGAAAACTTTGGTTAATTTGTTGATAAGAGTTAAAGTAGTTGACACCCAGAAAGAAAATCTTCGACTAAATACAAGGTGGATGACTTTTTGGTATTTTTAGAGAATTTTCTCTCATATATACACATCTGATCAAATTAAGGACTTGTTTGGGTGATATCCTTATTCGTTCGCCTAGATCTAGTGATTCAGTGGTCAGAGCATCTGCATTCTAACGATCTATCCCGGGTTCGATTCTTGGAACTTCAAAATCTTACACCTCAGATAACTACTCCTCGATCCAAAAGATCGAGAAGTACACACACCACCACATACACACAGACCCAGAAACATCCTTCTAAATTAATTATTTTATATCGTAGTAAATTTGTTTTATCATTCTCCAATTTTTTCTAATAAAAGTTCAAAGTTCAGTAAAAAATTATTCACTCTACACTTTCAGATAACAACAACCAATCAGAGGGCTCCAGTGACCGTACGGTCTCTGGAAGCTCTCTCACCCGGACACGGCAACGGTACCCCTTCCGGGGCCGAAGCCACCACATTAGCACAACATCCAATCAGAACGCTCCCTCTCGCCACGCGGGAAAGGAGCACACACATGTCACGAATAGCTGCTACCCCATTGGTCAGGGAGTTCAACCTCCCGAGGCCCTCATTGGCCGAGGGATTTAAAAGTAAATTCTAAAGCTCTGATCAAAAATAATTTTAAATTTTCCTTCATAATTTTCAGAAATTCTTTTTGCATCTATATAGTTAATTTTATAATCTATTTAATGTATTTTAATTTTAATTTAATTTATTTCTATCATTCATAATTAAAATTCTTTCTAATAATTTAAACATGGGCAAGTAACAATCAATCATGCATTCACCATCTAAGATAGGAGATAAAAGGCTGGAACGGCTAGGTACTCTAAATGAAAATTCAGCTACTATTCGTTCGCCAGACATTTTATGGCAATCACACCAATCGAAAATGCAACGGCCGTGCAAATGTTCACACTCAGTTGCTATTCGTGAAGTATTGAATGTTCAAACTTGAAGCTGACATGGCTTCGTTCTTATATATAGCAAAATTTTATAAAAATGTAATTTATACATATGGTAGTTTTAAACGTGCTTTTATACTTGTTCTTCTAATAAAACATTTATATAAGGCTTCCTTCTTATTTATTAGGGCTAGCTAATTAGAATTAGAGAGAACATTACGCTAATTTTATGAAATTTCTATTTAGTGCTTCTCGAATCTATATTATATCCATTTGAATGCAGTAAAAGAGAATTAAAATATAAAAAATAGAGGCATTTTTTGACCGATTGCAATATTTTTCTGAATTAAAATTTTAAATGTTGATTTTAAATGTGAAGTTTTGTTATTTTGTGGATGTACTTTATTGCTGAAAAATTATGATACTCCAGATTTTAGAGTGCAGGAAAAAATTTCAACGAATAAGCGTCGTGATCTAGATTTGAAAATGACTAGTAGAGAAACTTTAAGGAAACATTAAAAAATTACTCATTTGATCCGAGAATATAGTATAATAGTTATATTAAATGTTTTTCTTCTAAAAAAATTTACATGAATAGGTGAACAGAATGTGGTGCATTAAAATGAGTTCATGTGGATAGAACGATTTTAATTTTCAAGTATTTAAGCTGAATGTTTTCAACCAATCTAAAAATAAATATTTATAGCAGAATTATTATTATTAACAAATTAATTTGTAAAACAAAAACTCTTGATGATGATAAATTTAAACGGAATGGAAATAATATTTTGTTTATGGTGTCATAACAATTAATGTACGGTAAATCGTGATAACTAATTCAATAAACAGAGGTATAGAAAAATATATACAACAATTAAAATGTTGCTGAGAAATAATCAGATATTATGATAACAATTGCACACTTGTTACTGTTTCTAGGGTCAATACAATTATGTGAAAAACTCCGATTAATTTAAAGTCATTCAAACATTCAAAGATTTCATGTAATACGAAGCGACAGTTAAGAGATATGAGATAGATCGTCTTAAATTAAAAACGAATTTATATAACATTGGATTAAATAACATAACAATCCTAAGTTTATTTGAATTTAAATAATGTTTTGATATAGAATGCATGTTCATCAACACTTAGATGAAATGATTTGTATTTATTGTTGAAAGTTTGTGTTTTGCTCTGATTTAGTATAGTATTTACTTCCTTGTTTAAATTTAGTTGTATTTCCTATGAAGTAGTTACTTTTTTGTACGCATGTGCTAGTTTAAAAATGAAAGTGTTCGGTCTATCCTTATAAAAATAGATTATATAAACAGTAGGGTAGATTGTGGTTATATGGTGGAAGAAAATTATTATTAATTAGAGCTTACCTATACGGTAAAAATGTTCTGTTACATGAAGATCAGGATAAAAATAACTTAAAAAATAATTTCAGAATTTAATATAGCCACACAAAGGGGTTGAATTTTCGGAAAAAATAGAAAAGATTCGCGTTAGTTGATTTTAGACTCAAAATAAGTTTATTTTCGTACAATATGAATCCCCCCCCCAAACGATGATTATTGATAAAAGAGAACTGAGTAGTGAATAGTACGATGCAACATTTCATATATATATAACCTCAGCTCTCTCTCTCTCTCTCAGCATCATCAAATCAGTCCGATCTAAGCTTTCTTAAAGCCCTTTTATAAGCTCCATTTGCATGCAACGGAATCTTTGAACTCCATTTTTACCCACTTTTAAAGGCAAGATTAATTCGAAATTTTGCTCATTTGTCCAGAACCGACGACAATACAATAATTTAATAATTTTGTTCCATTGTCCTGATCAGGATCATCAGGATTAACAATTTCTCATTTTCATATCCCATCCCACCATCTGGCAACAAATTTCAGATCCCATTTCAAGATTTGACGACTAAAAGATTAAATTAGAACTTAGTGCGATCAACTATAAAAGGGTGTTTTTTAGGTTTTTAAACTATAACTTATTCCGTCTTCCGCTTTATCGTGTACCGTAATTTCGACAATAGGCCTTTTTAAGAAGCTGTTAAATGTATCTGATGTTTTTCTAACTTTAAGGAGGCATCCTCTCATGTCAATAAATGTTTTAAAAAAGCATTAAAATACCTCCTTTTTTTTAACAAAAATTTATTTGCCTTTTACCATAAGAAAATCTCAAATACCTTAACTTCACACCCTTTGTGGCAGGGCTTAAAATAAAAATTGAAAAACTTTATTTTTCCTTTCACCTAAATACCAGGAAACATATTTTTCGCATAGGAAGGTTTTAAAATTCTGAAAAAAAAATGTTGCGATCCACTCTTATAAGCAATTATGTGTTTTAAGTTACAATCAGTAATGTCAAAAAGTTATTTTATTTCCACAAACAATGATCTTAAAGTTCATGAAGACTCTCAAAATAATTTCATAAATGGAATCATTTAATATCCTTCAAAATCATTGATCATATACTTTGATGCTGACTACAACAGAATTTAAAATCACTCAAAAAATTAATATTCAGCACTATAAACTGACCAAGATTACGTCACTGAAAACAAAAAAGCATTTTAAAATTAAAACTTGGTGAATGGTGGGGAAAAAATCAAAAGTCTTTGCTAGGTTTTAAAATTCAAGGATATAGACCCCGCCTGTTGAGTGCTATTGATTTCTCATGAAACGCCGCAACATTATTTTTCAATCTGTAACCAGTATCACATAGAATGCTTAAAAACAGCCTTGAACTAAAACTTCCAGTCAATCAAATTCAAGTATGAAGTAAGAGTGATGATTGGCTACCCATATAGGTACTATCTATTGTTTCCCATCAAGTTTAACGATTTTTTTTCTCTTCTATATAAATCTTGTAGGAGGTTTTACTCACAAAAAATATTTGAAGTAAGAGTTCAATAATGCTTTTTTATTGTTTTAAGCAATAACCTAATTTTTATCTAGTTTTCTACTCTATATGATGGGTTATAAAATAATACTCATTTGAAAGGTCATTCTGTAATATATACAATTACGAGCATGGAAGATAATATAAAATCCGAAGATTATATTGACTTTATTATTTTTATTTAGAAAATTATTTAGAACTTCAAATGATATTTGTGTTACGCACAAAACTAATTTTATAAATAGGATTTGAACATCCTTATTGTGAATTTCTTTTACTTTATTGCATCATTTTGTGTGATGTCATCCTGTTATATCAATTTTACATCTTGCAGATAGTTTGCATTCGTTTTTATAGTTAAGCGGACATTTTTTTTGGCCTAAAATGTTCCAAAAAAGGGCACATTTTTTTATTGCATATAACTAAGCTTAATACTTAACAGAAGGCGAAAATGGAAGAGTTTTACTTTAATTTTCAATTTTAGAGTCGTCACTCTATTTTTTTTAAATTTTATAATTATGGAACACAAACCCCCTGAACATTTTTACACTGTGCATGCTATGAAGAATGTTTCATATATCTTACAAGAATTTCTCTCATACTTACAAAAAAATTTCATGTTCGTACCACTTTTTCAACAGTTGGGGATTTTGTGTGTGAGTGCATATATAAGCACACGCAATTTGAAGCGCTGTGTAATACTAAGGCTTACACACACACACTGCTAAAGGGACAGAAATAATATCGGTTTTTTTTTTATTATCTTTCCATTTTCACTTCTTCTCAAGAAACAAATTTCTCATTGTCTTGCCAATCCATGTTCCTTATAGAATATTTACAAGTATCTATATATATATATATAAATCCCTGCCTTCAATGAAAGCTCCCCCCCCCCCTCTTCATAATGAAAATCCCGGATGAGAAGTATTTTAAAACCATGGCCAAACTGCATCTCTTAAAAACACACACTAGCACTAATAATCTCTATATAAGAATTGAAAATATGTACAAATCAAAGACAGGAAGAAGAAAATATCAGTGTCCATACAGAGTATGGTCAAAGTATTTGTGCTCATCTTTCGGTAGCCCTTACTTACGTTGTAGGGGCAAACCAGTTAAAGATTTAATGTAGGAAATAAAAGATTATATTTTGTTTTATTTCAAAAGCTTTGTGTTGGAACTTTTGTCATCCTTTTATGTATCATGCGTTGGTATGTTCTATGTGCGCGTTCAGCTAATGTTAAAGCTACTTCATAGGAAACGCTTTTGCCATTGCCAATTCTTCAAAATTTACAGTAGAAAATGTATTCTTTGTCTTCTGATTTCTTCGATTTTGATAGTCACTTGCTTTTTTTGTAATTATGTCTGTATGTAACTATCAATATTAATTATATCCTTTTATGTTTGGCTGATACTTTGTTTCAGAGAATCTGTGAAAATTCTATTAAAACAAAGAGTAGTTCCACAAAAAATGCAAAACAATTTGCTTGGTAGAACATCATAAATAACAATGCATTTGACTACTGTGCATTAAATTCCTGCTTACTGTTCCTTTCTGATATATATGTATTTTTTACACATTTTCTTTTGCACTGTGAAATATAACTGAAAGGAAAGCAAATACCTAGGGGGTAGGGAATGAAGTTTGAAGTTTTTTTGTCTCCATCACGTATGGTATGTCCTATTGCAGTGCTTCCCAACATTTTTATTGAAGCGGACCGGTCAATATTTGATAGTCTTATCGCGGCCTGCTAAGGAAGGGGGAACGTTGATTGTTTATATTTTAGATTATTTTGATTTAATAATTTAAATTTAATTTTATTTAAACGTGCCTTCAGAACAAAATACAGTAACACCAAAAGTTTTATGTAAAGGATTTAACATAGATTATAAAATTATTTCCATTAAAAGTCGCACAACCCCGAGAGATATACAACGCAGTAAAAAAATGGAAATAATTTAATGTTCCTTGGGCGGCCTAGGATTATTTGATCCCCGGACCGGTCCACGGCCTAAAAGTTAAGAGACCTCTGTCTTATTGCACAGAATATCAGTTGTCAACAAAACGTGAAAATTGCTTGCCAGCACAATTGCCAAATATGTGTGATGAAGTTCGTGCCACGAATTACAATTGAGTTCAAGTGTTATGTATAGATAGACTTAGGTACGGTTCCCACTTCATAAAAATAAGCAGTGCAAAGATCAATTGTTTCATTTGCAATCAACCATTTCGCCACGTTTGGTCCACGCGCCACAAGATGGTCATTACTGCTTTATTGCTATTGATGTCAAGAGGATAAATGATCGATTAGATAATGAGAAAGATTAATTGAGGCCGTACGTTGCGGGATTACTATAATTCTGTCAGATAGTTGGTAATGTTGACAGATATATGTCGAATATTAGATTTAGCAGCAGCTGTACCTTCACCTTTATTTTTGTTATGTTATGTTCAACTCAAATAGAATCTCATTTTCATTATTCATAACAAGTTGAGAATTGTAAATACGTTTAATAAGTAAAAAAAATATCAAGTTCTTAGTCCAATTTCTTACGAACTTCTGGGAAAACTGGGGCATATTTTCGTGCAAAATCAACCAAACAAATCCATGGGGACTCTGCATTGCTATTAATTAAGACATAGTTTAAAATTTCTCACAAAATTATTGTAGATTATTAATTTCTACTTTAATAAATTATTTATTCTATCTAAAAATGTTTTGTACAATTAGTGTAATGGAAGGTCCGTTCAGGACCATGATAACATATATGTGATCACATCAAGAAACACGGTATCAATTGTGAAATTGCGTTTTGCCTGATGTAAGGCCTGTGATCTTAATGCGGAACTTAAGGAATTTGAAACGATTTTAAACTGTAAATTTTGGCACATATTATTACAATAATGATTTTATATGAATTTTAAAATGAAATTAGGCTTAACAAGAAAAATTGCTGGGTCCTGAACGAGTTAATTTATATGCATATCTTATTCATCTTATTGCAAACAGCAAAAGAAAATATATCCCTTCAATATTAAGAATAAAGTCACTTTGAGCGAACTAGACGTAACTGTTATGAAGACTGTAAGTGATATAATTTATTTTTATTATTATATACTGTCCTCTTCACACACTGAAAAATAGTTGTGGTATCACAAAAAAGTTTACAACTAGTATTAAATCAATAATTATTGACATGCTTTTAACGTTAAATATCGATAGCAGTAATTATTGACAGTTAAAAGTATGCCAATAAGACTTATAATTGGTAACATTACTCGATGTATTAATAATAACTGAATCGCATGTTTTAACTACAAGCAGTTGTTAGCCATTATCCATTAAAATAGGCCACAATATCTGGATTTGAAAATCTATAGAGGAAGTTTTAAATAAATTGCTATATACATACAGAAAATTGCATTGGTTTAGCCATGTATTTCAACTCATAAATTATAGCTTTCACCTATTCATTATTCATTTAAATAGGCCAAAATCTATACAGGATGTATTAAATAAATAGCTATATACATACAGAAAATTGCATCGGTATATCCATGTATTTCAACTCAAATTATAGCCTTCATCTAGCTATTATCCATTCAAATTGGCCAAAATCTATTGAAGAAGTATTAAATAAGTAGCTATACATTTTAGTGTTCATTTCAGTCAAAAACTTCAGAAACTTTTAGCGGTATAGCAAAGCTTTTCATCTCAGAAATTACAGACTAGCTCTTCATATTTATTAATGAAAGCTTTGTTTCCTTGAAAGTACTTTCACACTATATTGTGCTGTTTTTAAGGTATCCGAACACGTTGAAAATGACCAAATTCATTCAAGACAGATATTTTTGTTTTTTATTTTATTGAATAGAGCTATCTTTTGACTTTACGAAACATACTTTTTTTCGTTTCTACACTACCTAGAGGCCAAGTTACAATCAACTTTATAAAGTTAGAAAAACCGGAAGTGGATTTCTGATCTAACAGAAGTGGTCATTTAAATTGCTCAAAATCTATCATGGCGAGTCTGATAACTCAAAATATTACGAATGTATTTCTATAAAACTTTTTAAACCTGATATTTATGTTATTTTCTAGAGAGTTTACTAAAATATTTCTTATTGTATGAATACTTTTTGAGTTTTGGCTTGTTATTTAAATATAGGTCTCATAAAGAATATAACATTTCTTATAATGTTTACTCAATCAGCTATAAAATTTTCAAGTTTTAATAAAACTTTAAAATTTTAGTACATATTCTAGATAATTGCATCTAATTTGCTTAAGTAATACTTTTACTAAGATATGTTTATAACTTTTTTCTCCCACTGCTTTGAAGTTTTTCAAAAATATTGCTAAAATTTCACTTATAATTGTGATTTTTGTAAAATTCAGGTAATTTATTTTAAATATTGATAGTTAAATAGTAATATTTATTAGTACTGAGTCCTAAAAAAGCATTTATAATGTTTTAGTATGCTATTTTGTTAAAAAAATACTCTGAACGTGTTCGGATACATTAAACGCTTAGCATTTGAAGAATTTCAACTATAAAAATTCAAATAATATTTTCGCTTTGAAAAATGAAACGCGTTAGATAGTACTTTAGAAAACCTCCGGGGATATTCACTAAAGCTTTTGAAAATCTTCCAGAGTGAGATGTATTCATATTTTTAAAAGGTCTTTTCATTTGTTGCGATACAAAGATGACGCACTGTGACACATTTTTGTTAATAAAGGAAACATTTGCGAGGCCCGTTCTGGTTGGAACTCCTCACGTGGAACCGAACCAAGAAGTAAGATTAGCATTTTCTCCTTGAAATTTCGAAATAATAGGTGGAGTGTATCTATTTGACAGTGTTGGCCAACAACTTTTGCAGTTACAACAAACATTCAATGTACTACATGTAGCGGGAAGCTTTCTTTCTGCGGTTTTTCAATGGGGTCTCTAGTCAATCACATGGAGATTCAAAGAACTGAGTGGAGTTGATTAAGGCTGACATAAATTTTAGTAATACAACAACAATTCGCTTCAAGTTTATGAGATATTCATAAATAATAAGAAAAATATTAATCAATCATTACAGAAGATAAAAATGAACTTTTAGAGTGTATATAATGCTTTTATTTATTTATTTCAACCTTAAATTCATACTCAAACATTCAAATAATTATAAAATGCTAATAACTTATATTCTTCAAGTTGATATCTTTTTTTAAAAAAATTAACAAAAAAGTATTTTTTTAAACATTTATGAATTAAAAATTAACCATCTAGTTATGTTATATATATAAAGTAGATTTATTTTTCCTTGGTAATTTTTACTTGATACTTAGCATCGGTAACTTAGTTTTAGTATATTTAATATTATTCTTTTAGTGTTACGATCATTGTCCATAGCCCATTAATGGGAGTTTATACTTATACTCTAATTTCTTTCCTCTGCAGCCGAGAAATATAAGCAAATTGCAGGGGAAGGTTGGCTGGCTTTAGTATCTTTAAAACGTATGCAATCTTAGCGCCTAAGGTTAATAGTTTGTTATTGTCCTTCTGAATTTATCTTATTTTTGACTTATACTGCTTGTATTTCTTTCTATTGCTTTACTTTATTAGATTTATGGTAATTTGATATGTGAGTATTACTTATATTTATACAATCAAGGTTTTTAAAAATAAAATTTGTAAAGTAAAATTTTTAAAAAAAATTCAAATTTTAATAAAACGAAAACCATTATATTTCGAATGTCAAATCATCAAATTTATTTTCTTCGCACTAGTTGCATAAAGCAAACCAATACGATTATATTTAATTGTAAAGTTATATTTTGACGATCTTAGCAATTAATTTGCGTTTATTTTTGAATAATTCTTTTTTTCTTTTTCAAAAATTTTAAGTGAAAAATTCGTTTGGCTCAAAATATACCGAGAAAGCTAAATTATGTAGAAACAGTTCTCGAAGTAAACATAGAGGCATCACAACTGGCGTAAAATTCTTGATCATTCCACATTTCAATCCTATTATTTTTTGAGTTCTTTATTGCGTATAAATTTTTATAATACATAAATACGATGCATAAAATATTGTTGAATTTTTTGTATGAGTTTTATTTTATTCAATAGGAATTATAAGAGAAATTTATCACTGTTACAGCATATTCATGAAAGTTAAGTTCATTATTGCAGAAATAGTCATTTAAAAAAGTGACAGGTACAACATTGGTAGCCAAAACAATAGCTCCATGGTGGCTAAAAAGGACAAAGTTAAGTGAAGGAAAAAAATTCCTTTAATTTTTCCAAACATTTTAAAAGAATAATTTTTATTTCCAGATATAATCTATTACTTTCAGAATTAATCGGTCGAAGTCCAAAGAAGAAACAAAGCCTTAAAGAAGACCAATGTGGACCATTCATCAACACCGAGCACATACATTGTGATTAAAACCTTGAAATTCTGACGCATAGTTCTTAACCGCTGAAAACAATATCTCATTTTGTTTTAAGTTTGCCGCAAAAAGGGAAGAAAAAAATTCCCATTGTCAGAAATGTATACTTTTTTTGAAACATCCTTTGGTATATCTCTGTTCTTTAACGCCATTAATTTAGTAAATAATCTCTCATCAGAGGATGGTAAAACCAAGTTGTTGAATGGCTGTCCTTGCGCTGTGAATTTGATACAAAGCTTCCCAATACCCACTTCACCTACTTCTAAGACCATCTTTTCTGGACGTACAATGGAAGGCGATGTCAAGGTCTGAGCAACGAGCGGCATTTTTTCCCATTTTATAGTCGAGCGCATCCAAACAAAGTTGAAATGGGACGATAAGAAAATAGAAAATTGTTAATGTTCCGTATTTGTTCACGGACTATGTTGAATAAATTCGAAGATGTGTTAATGGGAGGCTCTTTGGGTACAATAGAAGCGATTCTTCTGTCTTGTTGCCGATGGCCTTTGCTCAATACAGCAAGGGCTCTATGATTCTAAAGATTAATTAAGGCTACCAGTGAAATTTTTAAGGTTATTAGGCATGTGCAATTATTTTAATGCAGAAAAAAAATCATGAAATTTTCGATTACATCAAAAAGTTAGATTTTAAAAACAATTAAACGCAATTAGTCATTAAATAATTTCATTATTACGTAACCAGTGGCACATACAGGAATTTTTCAAGGGGGGAAGAGGGGTCAAGGGTCGAAAATCCACCATTTTCGTATCATGTTCCAATGTGCCATCCAACATAGTCTTTTGATTTTGTCAACTTTCGGGAACAGAAAACAGTAAGAAATTCATCATTGAACAAATAATTAGCGTTAATTAAAAAAATCAATTATTAATAACAAATACTTAAACTTTATGAACAATATGCAACGATTATAATCAATTGGGGAAAAAATCAAGGGCTTTGGGGGGGGTCTAGACCCGAGGACCCCCCCCCCTTCTTGTGTGAGCCACTGTACGCAACAACTTGATTTTACTATGCTTCACAACTTTTTTTTATTTACTTGACAGAGATAGAGATACTTTATACTGTAATCAGTTCTTTCTCAAACATTTTTTGCAAAATTATCATCTATTTTTAGAATTTTAATTAAAAAAATTTCATTAGCTAAGTTTCTTTGAAAATAACATTCAAGCTGTGAATTATTTCATTTTGCGAAAATGTTCAAAATATATCTATTGAAAATGAATAAAACTTCACCCTTACACGAGGATTAAATAAATATAATAAACTTAAGGGTTGTGTTCTGATCAAAGTAAATAAACATATAAAATAATAAAATTAAATAGGAAATTAAAAAAAAGAACATCATTTGGCCTGAACGCACAGCTCATTGGTGTATTTATAAAACTTATGCATAATATTTGAATGAACAAAATCTAAAACTCTTATTTACTGAATGATTCAAGTTATTGTTTATTACTTTATTGGACGCAATTGCTGTCGCAAACTTTAAATTGAGAGAGTAGTCAATTCCTTTAAAGCATCAACTCTAATATAAGTGAAGACAACCTTACCACAAAGACTATTGCTTAGCCCCAAGAACAGGCCATTACAGAGTAATAAAGATTGATATGGATGATAGAAGAACTTGCAGGAATTGTGATAACTGTCCGGATATAGAGCTAACACTTGCTCATATTTTTGACTGTCCAACTATTCCTGCTTCTCTACAAGAAATGGGGGCCCTATTTCCTTCAACAAACCTCTATGCGAATAATATTGAACAGATTGCCAGAAAAGTCATCTGGGCCCATAGTACTGTCTGATTTGGTCTCGTCATGGACATGGCATTGTCATTTATTATGACGTTCACTTCTTTGAAAAAGTTATGTAGAATTCATTTATTTTAAACCCTTTTAAATTCAATTTATTTATGTTTTTAAAAAAATGTCCCCAAAACATAATTTCAATTATTACAAACTGGGGATATGTCGGAGAACAGAACCCGCGACCAATGGATTCGTAAGCACGTAACATACCACTAGACAAAAAATATCACTCCTGTCCGGAGGCTATTACTGCCTTATATGGGAACTGTTACACTTCTCCTCCACTAGTGAGTCGGTGGATGGGTGAATGAACGAGATATTTGTTATGGCGAGAGCGTATGTAGCGTGTGAGTTGCGTCAAGTGGGTCTGACGACTTTGTTCTCGTTGCGGGTAGAAGGCGCCACGACAGTTTAGAAGGTTTTGCGAACTTTCTTTTCAGTCAGGTTCACCAATGTCGGGGATAGTACCCGTCACCTATGGATTCGTAAGAAAGTAACATACCACTAGATAAAAATGATCACTCCTGTCCGAAGGTTGTCACTGGCTTATACAGGAACCGCTACAGATATATATTGATGCCAACCATCATTTTGAATTATTTCTCTGTTTCGTTATTATTATTTTGTGTATTACTGTTTATGTATCTCCAACAGCGTAATACTTTCACGTCAGCCAAGCTGTAAAAAGTTGCTAACATATAGAAATAAATTAAGGTTAAAAAAGACTATCTTTTTAGTATATTTCCATTTTTTTACCCAGTTCATGAAAAACAAACTAGTTAAAACTTAGACCAGGAACTTAATTTTTAAAAAAGCTGTTGAGAGTATCTTAGATACGTTACTCGGGAAGATAATTGCTTTAAATGCTCTTTTTAATAACTTATATACTATTAAAGTCTAGTCAAGTGTATCTGGTAATAAAAAAAACTCCAATGGAAACATAAAAATAGAGACTGTTCTTTTTTACTATAATAATATTTTTTATTCCACTGAACTGATAGAGAAAGTTGAACGCTAACTCGTGTTGGTATACTCCATACTAATTTCAAATACGCTTTCAATATCGAAATTTAAAAATACCAACAACTTCGCTATTCTTTCAATGCACTATCAACTGTGCGCGCAACGTACGCGCTCGAGTGGTGCATGGAATTACCAATTATTTCTTTTCTTTTAAGATTGTATCACTCCGGGATTTTCCATCCATTCAATAAAAAGCGCCAATGATATTTTTTGCTTTTTTTACAAAAATTAATTCCTACTTGAAGAGCTAGTCAATTTGCTTTACACTTTGAAACACTATGAAAAGACTTCCCCAATTTGTATGCGAGGTATTCATTAAAAATTCTTTTTTAATATTTCGTTGTAAGATTTAAGGTTAAGCATTAGCAATAGTGTTTAATTTTTATGAAAGATGCGTTTGTTTGATGGTGGATAATTCCAAACTCCTTTTGTTAAATAGAAGAGCAACAAACCATGAAATGAGAAGTATTCTTTTACTGTTAAATAAAAGTATTTTTCGTTATTTGCGAACGTTGAGGAAATAACTGCTGTTACTTCTAAAATAAAAATAAATAAACCATAATCGTTTGGTGAAGTAGAATGTGAACTACTCAACAAGATTAAATGTAAATAATGTTTTTAATTTGCTGTTCTATTAATACAAGATTTTATTGGAATAAATGATGACTTAGTTTGTTTCTTGGTGCCATAAAATTAATTTAAAACGTAATTTAAATATTTAAAATAGTTGGTGCCCGCGCATTTCAAATCGTAATGGAAAGCAAAAAGGCTAAACGAACAGCATTGAGGAAGTCGTTTACAGTTTGCACTAATAATATTGGAAAAGCAATCGAAGATAGGAAATCGTCAACCTATGATTTTATTGCACTGCAGAAATTACTTCAGGATAAATTTACAAGATTAGGAGAAAGCCAAGAAATTGTTTCAGCGGGTATCCCAAGCAAAGAAGATTTTGCTACGGCGTTCGAAAAGAATTTCGAAGAAGCAGAAATCTACAGAGATAGGTACTCTAAATATTCATCTATTTTAGAAAAAATGATACAAGCATCAGCGTCGTCAGAAGAAAGGGCATCTCAATTAGATATTTCACAAAAAACGAAAATGCGACTTCCAAAAATTGAACTGGTAAAATTCAATGGTGCCATTAAAGAATGGCTCAAATTTTGGAGTCAGTTCAAACGTATTCGTGAAGATGTTAACTTGCATAAAGAGGACTAATTCCAATATTTAATTCCAACGTAATTTAAATACGTAAAAACAGCTTTTATGTTTATTTTCATTTCTTTTATCTAGTTTCGAATACTTTAGAAGAAAGAAAACTGTAAGGTTGTTCTGAAGTCGCGTTTTGAGTTGAAAACCAAATTTCACTATTTATAAATATTTAAACATTTATTATTTATTTCTTATTATTTGAAATTGGGTATATGTATAACATTACAATTGAAAATTGATGTCTTACTTTCCTTTTATTCGATTTGTGTTACATTAGGATACGTTATTGGGTCACCTTAGGTAAACAACTGGGATAAATTTATTCCAGAAAAGAAAAATATTTTTAAAGCAGAAATATTTTGAGTTTCTAATGATAACAAAGAGATTGCTTGTTATTTAATAAATATAAATTTCATTATGGAAGATAATGTGTATAATAATACACTAATAATGTTTAGATTTATTTCCTACAATATCAGAACCCAAAAGAAAGCATCTTTTTTACAGGTTATCTAATAATAGTTTATTACTCTACTATTTTTTTAATTTTTGTCTCATTTTATTTTCACTAAAAGGATTGTTATTTGAATTTATTCTTTTAAATATAATATTTTAAAAATACCAAAGACATAAATTAGTGTGTTTGTTGTGTGATCTACTTTTTTCTCCCAATTTAAAATATTTATACACGTTTATTTTCAAATAATCTTTAAAGTAAAACGAAATTTTCAAAATTAATATCTCTTTTACGAAGCGGTAGGAGATTGTGTTATTTAACGAACGTGATAAACATAACAAAATCATGAACCAAAATTTTCAATAGAAAGTTTGTTTTATCGCGTTAGTATATTGTTATTGTTTATTTAGCTGTAAATAAGGTTGTCAGCAAATTTCTTGAATTTATAAAGTTTGCTTTTTTTGACATCTTTATATTATATTAACTCTGACCCATAATAATAATAATGGCAAGTGAATATTTAAATGCTAATTATTAATGATTGGAGTTGTAAGTTATGTTATATCCCAACATTTCGAAGCCTTCAATCAGGATCAGTGTTCCATGACACATCCCAATTTTTGGGTTAACTTAATTTTTACGAATTGTAATATGCAATGGGTCCTGTTCAGGCTTCTACTAATCCTCTTTTGGATAATGCTCTTTTTAACTTTGATTTTAGTTGAAAACCGCTTTCCGTAGAGAAGACTTGATTTTACGTAAATTCAAACTTCTAATTAAGTGTTAGTCGTGGAGTAGGCGAGGTAATGGTTGAAAATTGATCCTAAGTGAAAAGCACAGTGTGAGCGACTGTGTTCGCACTTCGTAATATTAACTCCAAAGGGAAGGGTTCATAGAAAGGTGTAAGTCGTCCACCTTACGGCTGATGATTAAGCAAGTTGACAGCAAGAGCGTTCAGAAGAATAAATAAGCGTTTATATTTATCTGATAAGATTAATAAGTTTCATCGATCCTCGGATTTAGTTATCAGAATGTATTCTCATAAATTCTCAAGGGTGTTAAAGGTAAAATAATAGTAGTTATCTTTAGATCATGTCTGTTTCTTACTCAAACCCACTCACTCCCGCGGTCGGCGGACTGCAACAACTATTTTTCAAATTTCATCTGCTAACGGCCAACGGCTCAAATTGGCATAAATTGCTTTATTTCAATTTAATACCAACCCATTGTAAAAGATGAAGAAAAAAGAATTTTTAAATAAAAATGATCGAGCTGCCATTGTCCAGATCGTGATGCATCAAAAGAAAAAAGTTGCTGAAAGGCGCAGAACATTTTAAGTGCAACTAGGTGGCCATATTGAGAATTGAGAAGCATTCTTACGAACACAATTTTCTAGGTGAATCTTATGCTCTGATAAAACAAAGTAGTAGTTGTAAATGCAAAGATTATTGAACATAACTTGATAAACTTAGACATATTCCTCTTAGCAGAAAAGTAAGATCAGAAGATCACGCCATTGATGTTCCCAAATCTTTCACTATTCCCAATTTTTAAAATGAAAAACCGATAAAAAAGTCTCTACAACCAAGCGTTCAATATCATCCACTTGAGCACATCAATTCTACATTAGCTGGATTTCGACAAACGCGAGTAGCAGTATCGAGGAACGATATACGTTCTTCTCAATTGGCCACAATCTTGCCGCTATTAAATTCCGACACATGTTGGTAGCCATCTCTCCTTCATATACGAGGCATAACGCGATCTTCTCACTAGCAACCGACATTCAAAGTGAGTGAGTGAATATTAACGTCACACTGTTCAGCTACACGAGGGCTTTTGGAAACCGACCTCGTAATTTTGAACCATGGTCAAGTGACGAAAACGACACCTGAGATGGCACCCCCTCTCCTAATTACCACACCACACCAATAGGTGGAAGTTTGAATTTTCGACAGACCAATATTCAAAAGCGATTTCCCGCTACTTAACTTTCCTTTCACATTGAGTTTGAGATGCTGTTATTCAATCCTACTGTGTCCGATTGCACTTAAATTCTAATTTCTTACATATCTCCCTGCTGCTTCCTTTCATGAGAATTTGACGTTTGTATCATCTCTTCTTCATGGTGTTGTAGTTTTAATGGTCAGCAGTGTACTTTAAGGCTAGTTTTGAGTTTGACCCTGGTCCTTAACGTTGCATGGACATAATTGTAAAGGATTATAATTGAAAGACGATTCCAAGTACGGCATTCAGTGCTTGTTTTTTCCAATATAATATAAATGATAAATTCTTTTCTATGAATATTATAATATTGATAAACTATAAGGAAGTAATTTTAAATTCCACTAAGCTATTCATCAGCATATTTAAATTAAAAAAATATCGAATAATAAATAACCTAATAGCCATCGATGCCTGAAAGCAACTATCTTTCTTCCAAAATAACTCACAGAATATCCCAGGGGTGTCGAGATAGCAAACCAACCCAAGCACTGGAAAAAGACCCCACCTAACTGGATCGGAATTGATGTCAAGAGGTCGCCCTGACATCGACACCGCAAAGCGTAGCGATTCGTCAAGCCTCTTATGATTAATTCGCAAGAAACCAAAACAAAAAACATCATTGGTGGATATTATAAAGTATCCTCAGAGCTCGCAGTTGCTCTTTCTACTGAAAAGAAAAGTAAAAAATTTGGATGATGCGAGAAAAAGGGGGAAATTATTCCGATTTTGCGTGCTAGAGAACTGGTGTGTAGCGGTCTCATCAAGGGAAATTCGGACAAAGATGGACAGGTGATGTTGTCTGCAGACTCGTTTAGGATGGATTTCATTAAGGGCTAATGTTCCATGAAAATGGTTTATGGTGTATTTAAGTGGTGCGGAAAATTGGTTGTGCCGTTAGTAGAGATATTCATTCCAGATTATTTGATGGTGTCGTTTTTTTCACTTTCGTATTAGCAGTTTCACACGCGCTTCTTTTTATGTAGGCTTATCGCGGCTTGGATTGAATTTTAAAGATAAAACTGGTGCTGGGCAATGAAGCAGTAAACTCTGAGAAATTACGGTTATAAATTAAATGGTGACTCTTTGAGGAAAACTTTTGATTTTTTTCTTTTGTTGGAAGAAAAAGTGTTGAAAATGTGAGTATTTTTAGACAGAATTTACATATAAAGCGTTTGGTTTGTCGGCATCGCAAAAGTTAAACAGTGAAATTGAAGTAAAGATAGAAGGGCAGCTTGGGAATAAAAAAATTTTATTTTAATAATAAAAACAAAATGTTAAAAATGCTTTATTTTATAGCAAACAACAATTTTTAACAAAATCAATATTAATTATATGGATAATAATAATTTAAAAAATTTTATTGCATAGAAAAATTTACTTTTTATTAAAATAATTCAATTTTAATTATATTGTCAATGATTTCATGATAGAAATATAGATTTTATGAATTATTAGGACCAACAGATGATCGCCTGAAGTTTAATTTGTGGCAAATTCTTTCTACTCAAAGTTTTAATAATGGTATATACATATCGTATTATACAAAAGTGGAAATCTCTCTTCGTGATTATTAACAGTTATGCACAATTTTTAAATATTCATGTATGAAACAGCTATTGCAATTTACTGGTTAACTTATATCTCAAGGATATATCCAATTATTATTAGAAACTGAACGCCAAAACATACAATGAATTTAACAGTGTTTTTTTTATAGTGAGAGACTAGCATTACAGTTTTTTTTTATAAAAAGATATAACGAAAAGGCAAAATTAGTTGCGGTGTTATTACTATATTTTTCTTTATGAAATCGAATGAACTATATCTAAATAGTATATGTTAAAAAGACATAAGAGTAGTGGTACTTATAAACTAATCATCGACCACTTTCATCAAATTAAAACAAAATCGTCAAATGCTGCGATATGCAACTAATCGAGAAAAACGTTCCGGACACGTACGAGCACAGTAATAATAATAACGATGACAGCGTTTGGCGACAAATTTGAATCGGTGATGTCTTTTTGTATGGCGAATTTGATCGATGGTATATTGTGTGAGTATCGAGTAGTTAAATGTTTATAGCAGTACTTACTTGGTTGTTATTGAGTGGCGTGGATAATCCCTTTTCAACCCATAGCAATGCCAGTGCGGTGGTCAGGACCCAGATAGAGGGGGGAAGGAGAGGCATTGGACCCGAGATTGGAGACAGGAGGGAAGGAAAGGGAAGGAACACCCCTCACAGATCGAGGAATCCGTTCTGATGGCGAAGAGTCCACGGGGCTAAGAAGATGCCAGAACCACAGTACACAACCTAAGATAAAAAGAAACACAATTATAATGATAACGTTCGCACAAAAGTAAAATTTATTTCAGAACATGCAAAAAATTACACAATTTTCATACAGCGAAAAATAATTTTCCTTGAATTAATTGAAATAATATAAGCTGCGATGGCGTAAATCCGGAGGACAGGGCCTGCATCGCGCTCGGGTCCGCAGTCGCGTAACGTAACCAAAGATAAGAGTGATAACACATGTCCGGAAAAAAAGCTGTTACCGGCTTATTAAGATACCACCACAGTACTCCCCCATCAGTGAATCGTTGGATAGGTGAACGATTTATTTTTAAGGCAAGCGTGTGTAGCGTGTGAGTTGTTACTGTTGCGTCAAGTGAATCTGCCGACTTTGGTTGCTGCGTCAAGATGGTCTGACGACTTTGATTGCTCTTGTTGCGGGTAGATAGCGCCACGACAGATCAGAAGGTTGCGTTTTTCTTAATGCAACTAGGTCACCAGTGTGGAGGTGTATTACCGAGGACAGAACCCGCGACGCTAGGTTTTGTAGCAGCGTAACATAACCACTTGACTAAAGTGATCACTTCTATCCGGAGACTGTTACTGGCTTATGAAGATACCATAAAGCTATTGATTCTAACTCTTGTTGGAATAGTAATATTCATAATTTCGTGCATTAAAAGAGATTAATTTGAAAGCAATACGAAGTAACGAGCAGTTTTTCGAACAATTACGTTTAAAAATTCTTCATTGTTATCTTAAAAATGAATGATAGCTGGGTTCTTACGTATTATCGACCAATTTCACAAAATCAAAAGGCATCGCTAAATAATGCAATCGTATTTGAGAATAAGATAATAATGTTTGTATATGGTGGGGAAAGTTTTTTCACTGTTGGCAGCATATCGCGTCGTAAAGCGACGTCTTTTGATTTGATGAAATCGGTCGACGGTATAATGCATTAGTGGAAGCTAATATTTTGATTCATTAGATGAGTGCTTTAAAAGTCTAAGAAATATTGCAAAGGAAAGTTAACTTATTCTCTATATAAATTTTTCATTGATTGACATTTAATATTTGTAAAATTATATATTGTATTAATAAATGATAATCAAACAAAGCAGAAGTTCAAGATAAATACGCTTTTAATTATGTGCAATATAATTTTTTCAAATAATGATGATATTATTGTTTTTAATACTAAACATAAATCCTTTACAGTCTTTAAATACTAAGAAAAGTTGAAATTCCTAACCTTTTAATAAATATTGTTTTTCCAAAGCAAGAGAAAAATGGCACTAAAAATGAGGTTTCTTAGGTAAAATACGATTGTATGTGTACGTTACATATATGCACGTTATCCATTCAGTCATGGAACACGCCTAAAGAAATTCCTGAAGTAAAGGAAATGAATTGTCATGCTTATAATTTACTTTACATTATATTTCACTTTCTGAAAACAAATAAATCCTCTTTACTGACCTAAACGATGGATTAACTCCATTAATTTCGAAACATCTGCGTTCAGCTTTTTTTTTAATCCAAACTCCATACCTGATACGCTCACTGAATATAACGGCGAATAATTTAGTACATTTCTGATGTCACTATACAGACATAGTGACACATTCACTCGTTATTACGGTTTTATGTTATGCGACACGTGCTATAAGAACAGTTATTCATCCGAAATTAAATTGCCGTCTTCAGTAAAACATGTCATCTTCTCTGTAGGAAACGGAAAAGAAAACACAATATATTTCTACCCTTGGCCATACGTGCATGTTGTTTAATATGCTGAGGGATATTGTTAACTCGAAAAACACAGTGAGAATTGAAATGAAGACAAAAATGCTTTGTGTATTCAGATGGCGAGTATCATTTCATTTGGTAAAAAGATAGTGTCGATGTGTCTTTGTAACGCGTCTTCAGAAAAATATCTTAACATGGTCAGAAAAAAACCAGGCTGGGATTTAAACTACAATCACGTCCTAATTTTTCAAATGCGTCAGAGGACAAAAAGTGACAAATATACTGTTTAAAACCTTTAAGTCTTTTTAAAACGGGTATTAAATTGATACTTTTATGGTCTTAAAATCTGATATTTAGAACGACAAATCCAAGAATTTTTTAAATATAAAAGCCTTTTTAATGTAGATTATAGTGTTCCACAGAATTTTTATTTAATGATACATTCGTATGCAGTCGGAATTCCATTGAACGAAGTCGATAAATCCCGAAAAAGGTCCGTCATGCAGAAAATTCGTAAAATATAGAGATTCATTTTCAATATACTGCACATTCTTGGTTCCAGGAAAAAGTTCGTAAAATAGAGGAATTCTCAAAATATAAGTTCGTAAAATGTAGGCTCAACTGTATTTTGAAAAACACAGTTTCATCATTTACTTTTCAATGATTTCTTTTTTTCTCAATCGAAATTCTTCATGAGTTTTGAGAACAATAATATTCCAAACTTATATCGAAAGTAATGAGAATCAATGACTCGCGTAATTTTTTTTAAAAAGTGAGGTAAATACATGCGGACATTCTGAATTAATTTCTGAAATGGGATTTCAAATTCTATGGATAATACCTATATGAGACAAGGTAAAGAGTTTTCGAAAATGATTGTTTTGAAACCTGAAGATGTCAGTGTGGTTAGGAGTTCATTTATTTATTTTATGGAAAGTTTTCGTGTATAATTTGATTAAAAAGTGATATAAAAAACAAAAAACTAATCTGACTATTTCAACGACTGGTCAAGCTTCTAGAGGATCCTATATATAGAGATTATCGATCCTGAATATTATCCTCAATGCTAAAATTATAATTATTTGTATTACTGTTCTTAGTTCCGTAATTCTTGCTGTACTAAATTTGAATCATTACTAATTACAGGACCAAAATACCAATCTTCCAAAAACGAAAAAAATCTATACTTTCAGAGAAAACTCGAACCATTTTACGAGTTAGGAATTATATACTTAATTACTATTTCACCATTTATTTATTTTAATTGTTTAAAACGTTATAGCAAATGACATTACAAATGAAAAACAAATGACTTATAAAAAATGAAAGGGAAAAAAGTGTCACAAAGTGCAAATTCAAAGACAAGTCAAGCATCTCAAGCAATAGTTCCCCACCCCTGGGCAGCGGACCGCGGTATTATTTGACCTGTGAATCAAATAGTACCGGGCCGCTCAAGGAGCATTAAAAATTACTCCCATCTTATTAACTGTGGTGTATTTCTCTCGGGTTTCTGTGATTTTCCAAGGAAATCGTTTTATATTCTACGTTTAATCACTTTATATTCATTTTTTGGTGTAAGTGTATTTTATTCTGAAGGCATATATAAATACAATTAAATTAAAATTCTCAAATAAAATAAATTTAATTAACGTTCCCGGTCAGAGGGGCAGCTGTAAAATTGTCAAACGTTGACCAATCCGTGGCGATAAAAAGGCTGGAAAGCACTGATCTGAGGGATCCTATGATGTGATTTGTCAATATTTGGTATTAGTTTCAGAGATATAATTAGTATTAACTTTATTACCATTCTTAGTTCCACAGTCCTTAGTTTACCAAATTTGAATCATTACTATTGTCTTAAATATATTTCCAGTACTTTAAAGTATTAAATGTACAGCATTTAAGACTGAAAGTACAGTCAATCAAACGAAGAAATTTTGCATTTTTAGTGGAAACTCGTACCATTTTAGATCTAAGAAAAAATATTACGTAACATACTCCAAATTATATGCTTTATTTCTATTTCAGCATTTATTTATTTTTATTGTTTGAAACGTTATGGTAAATTAAATTGCAAATGGAAACCAAATGACTTCAAACAAAGGGGGGAAAAAATCGTCATTTTTTTGTTCCTTTACGAACTAATTTCAATGTAAATAAATTGCTTTCTAGAACAGAAATTAGCTTGTCATTGAAGCTTAAAAACGCGCTGTAAATTACCAAACCAATCGCAGTGCAATGCAAATTTGAAGAAAGGAAAAAAAAAAAAAAAAATGGCGACTCCGCCTTTATTGATATTAAAGTACCCGCACACACCAACACATTTTTTTTACGGAACCAAAACACACAATAGGGATATTCAAAAATCTCCCATATGTCTTTACAAACCCCAAGAAGGTAATCACCTGGTGTTGACCTTTTTTCGATAAGTCAAGGTAGAACCACCTGAGCTTGAAGTTTATGCGCTGACAACAGCACTTAATCAGACCTCAGAACAAAACAAAACAAAATCGACGGCTAACGGAGAATGTCCAAGGTTACAGGCGAGAAATCAGGCGGGTTTTTGCAAAAATTTTGCCAGGGTGTAGCCAAGAGGCGTGATTGCAGAATTAGTTCCTAGGCTCATTGTACCCAAGTCAAAACTTGAGTAATCTCTGTAACCAATCATATGCGTATCACGTTCCGATCGATTTTGGAAGGACAATTATAACATTAATTAATGAAAAAAGCGATTGGTTCTTGCCCATTGGGGTTTAAAAAAATGATCGGTAGATATTTGTCTTTTTCCCACTGTAAGAAAGTGAAGATATAAATAATTGTTGGTACACAACTGCGAAGCGTTAACGGTTAATAATAGTTATTTTACTTTGCGAGCATTAAAAAGCATGTGGATGTGATTAATTACATATCTTCGAGGAAAGTTTTGACTGTGCTTTAGGGGATTGACACGATGCTTATTTTAAAGTGTAATTTATTTTATGTGACATAACAGCAGTGTTTGTTAAATTTCAACATGCGTTGTAAGAGTTTGATGAGAATGAATTAGTCAAAAAATTGCTACTTTCTTGCTTATAATTGGGTCTAAAATAAATTAAATTACGTATTGTCATTAAAACTTGGAACGTTATGAAAATATTTTTGTCGTTTCTGGAAAAAAAAATTTTTAAATTATAAGAAAAAATTTACCAGCAGAAACAGTACCGCATTTTAGAATTCCTTTAAAAAAATTAAATTGTTCACGATAACTTAGCAGTATTGTTATTTTTAAAAGTTTGTGATACGTTATAAATCAAATTCCAGTTTATCTTTCAGATAAAACTTTTGGATTTAGATTTCTTTCTAAGATTACAGCAAAATTTTTACTATCCAAAATGTTAATAAATATGTTCTTTTTTTTGTATACTAAAAAGTATTATAATTAAACTTTTGCAATAAACTGTTTTAAAAATGTTGACAATTACAATTTCGATTTTTAGAAAACAATTTTTAGTTTTTCAAAAAGAAATATTTAGCTACGGTTGGTCTAATTAACTTATGTAACTTTTGGCATGCTAAAAATAACTATATATACTTCTTCAAAGTAAAGTAATGTGTACTAAAGAAAACTACCTGGAGTTACAAAAATTAAATTTACAATATTCTACGGGTTTAAATTTTTGAAACAATATAAAGGGATTTTAGCTACGAAGAGAGGATTCAGAACATATTGTGGATATTTTTCATTAGCCATATTAGTTTTTAAATTTTTGACAAATATACTCTTGTATTTCATCTTTTCAATAAATAGTATTATATATACGATTAATTTGCTGATAAATCTCAATAGTATGCCTAGTGGGAAATCGCGAGTTTAAATTCAAAGATTAATTGAGTGTTGAAAATACAATTTTGTGTTTGTACAAAGGAGAATACTTTCATCGAATTATCTCTCAATACATCATATCCCCAAATTCTCATTAATATGAAATATAAAGTCTATCCCTATGTAATTAAAGGAGAAATTGAGAGAGGAAATGAAAAAATTGATCAAATAAGAATATTAAATAACAATTTTCATGCACGGAAAATCATGTAAACACTAATAAAAGAAATTTTTCCCTATAAAAAATGCGCTAGTTAAATAAACGGAATTGCAATTAATAAAGAAATATTTTGAATAAGTAATGAAATAAATTCTGGCTTTTACTTCTGTATATCTGACAAGATATTTCATTATTAGAACAATATTTTAAAAGAAGTTATAACTTTTAAAACGCTTTGTTTTAATAATGAAATATTTTATCAGATCAACAGAGAAAAAAATCAGCATTTATTTCACACACACACACACACACATTACTTATATAAAAATAATATCCATTTATCAAATATCTACAGAATAATTAATTTCTTCCAATTTAGTGCAAGAACATAATAGCATAATTACCCTTTCAACAATATTTGTCTTGATAAAAAAAATAGTTCATTAGTCGTTTCGTGATTTGGTGAAACAGAACTATAAAGTAAAAAAAAAAAATAATAATAATAATGTATTCAAGCCAAAGTTTTTCGATTAAAAAAACTTAATACGTAACTGAGTGACACATCTATGAAGTTTTAAATGCTTCACAAAAGGATTTGCAATTTAATCAAATCAGTCATGCAATATTATTAAAATGTATGATGCAATATTGACACGATAAATGATATTGAACTAAATAAATGGTATTGTTCCATTAAATTTGGTTATTTTACATTTAAAGGTGATATGTTTTGGAAATAATTTACCTACAGATTATTGTGATTTAAGTTTCTATCAATCTTAGAAAATTTTTTCTATTTTATATAAATCTAACAGATAATAGATATTAAAAAAACTAATTTTAGCATTCAATATCTGCTTTTATATAATAATATATTTTTGTTTACTTTGATTAATTAGGAAGAACATATTTTGCAGAGAAATTATGCATTTGTTAATTTGATCAAGGATTTAGTTTAAAGAAAGAAAAACTGTTGCAACAAAAAACAAAAGAGGAACAAATTACATCCTCTTATTTTTTTTTATCCAACAGAAAGATTTGATGTCTGATGAAAAGTGTTACCGCATGTTATATCGAAACAAAAGAAAATTGAGCTTAGATTATTTAGTGTCATATTTTCCATTGTATAAGGCTAATGCTAATCATTTTAAAAGATGTGTAAAATGTATCCAGATTTATTTTCAATGAGCATGAAACATGCAAATCTGAGAAAAGTAGTATAATTATTAATTTTACATTATATTTAAGATAAATACGTGAATACAATAATCCAAAACATTTTTTTTTTTTTGTAAAAGATGAAAAACAGAACTTGTTTAAATACTTTCATAAACATGCCTTAAAAAGCATTAAAGAAGCATGCCATATTCATAATAGCTTTTGTACATCACAAACAATTTATATTAGTATTCAACTAATGACTATTTTTCTGTCCGTATATGATTTAAATACATACGCTGACGAAAACGAAAGATTTTTGAAAGTCGAAAATAGTAATTAGATAGTTTATATTTCGAAAAAGAGCTAAAACTCAATTATTTTTACATTGTACTAACTTTGTAACAAGAAACAAATGAAATAATTATCAAAATTAGTTCGCTTCAATGAAATCAAATGCATGATATCCGACTGGTTGCGACAACTATTTTTTTTTAAATAAATGAAGATATGTAAATTTTTTTTTTTTTTTTTGCGGTTTTTAGATTTTTTTAGTACATTTTAACAAAAAATATGCTAAAATTAAGAATAGAAAAAGAAATTATTATAACTAAAATGGGAAAAAATGACTAAAATTTTCAAAAAATAACATAAACGTGGCCCATTCTGTACCAAACGTTTATAAACAAATTTTCAATTTTTCAATTCTGTTGTGTTATGTTATTCATTTTTGAAATGACCTTCAGGATAGGAGATATTTTAATCTTTACAAAAACTAGAGCACTTTTTACCTTTGTTATTACATAAAATTGCTTAAAACTTCAGTGGTTATATTCACATAAGGGACTGTAAATTTTGTAATAAAACAGTGATTGATAAATCTGAAGGTTAAAACACTTCTATTGTTATACAGAACTAACACAAAAAATTTCAGTTAATTATTATCAAAACTTTTTAGCAATCATTTGATTATTTTCAAAAAATCACATTTCGATTAAAACGCGTTTTAAAGTACGACACCTTGCTTAAAGTAATGACATCTGCTTTAACTAAAACACCTGTAGTTTTTGTTCTAGTGAATGGAAAATAATAAACTTGGTATTTTTATAAAGCTAATAAAATAGCGTATAAAATAAAATCATTAAAAATAGTCAATTTTTTGACAAAATTCACAATTTTAGGGTATTTGGATACCTTTTATGAGTAAATTATCCAATCGAAGAACTTAAAAAAAGTATCATTCTATCCATGTTACCATAGAACAAATTTTAGAAGGTCCCATACAATATTTTTTTCAACAAGTTAATCATATCCTTTGATATTAAATTTACTAAAAATATAATGGAAAGAATTCCCTTCAAAACGTCTTAAATGCATAAGCTTAATACATTCCGAGAGTAAAAACATTCTTACAGAAAAATTAATTTAAAACTTAGAAACACTAGATACAAATAATACAAAATTCCTATAAGGAAATTACACTTCCTTAAAAGAAATAAAATTTTATGACAGAAACATGTGTATACCCTCCGGTTCTAAATGCACCTGCATTTCAAACTTCATAGTTTCATAAAAAAAAAGCATAATATTTTTAACAAGACTGACCTTATTTAAAAAATAACAGACGTCATGCAATGAGCATTCATTACGAAAATCGTTGAATATTTAGGGTCAAACCACAATTTCTGGATTACATGTTCGCAGCGCCAGTTCAAGGCAACCCAGGGGGGTGGATTAATGATTACTTATCAAAGCAAAAAATTCGTAATGGTAATTAAAATAATAAAACTGAAACTTCGTTTATGCTACTATGCACAACCCTAATACATCTGTCATTCAAACAAACAAAAAATGGAGTCGTGTGGAGTTTTAATAGGAGAAAACGCCCATATGCTGTTTTTGTTATAGCCTGTTTTGAATATGGTTCGTGTAGAAGGAATTGGTAAGAAAACAGGACATTTCTTACTTTAATGTATTCTTTTGTATTAACATGCACACATTTTGATGAGCTCATTGTTTTTGAAACTAATTCCTATTCAGTGGCATTAAGTAGTTTAGAATTTAGTTATTAATATTGTTGTTTTACGAATAATATTTCCTTGTTTGACTTTAAGATTAGACAAACTGTTGATAGATGAATTAAAATGTTGTAATTATTTTTAACTGCATTTAATTGGTTTGAATACCTGAATTATGTATAATTTTCAGTGAATCATGTTATAGGAAATAATGCTTCACTGATGCATCTAACAGTGATATATCGTGAAGCAAAATAATAATAATAATGTTTATAACTCTTTTCTAGTTTACCTTTTTAAATATTTTATTTAATTATGTTATGTATTTTGGATTAATTTTTGACATTAAAAAACAAAAACTATTTGTTCATGTTTTATGTCAGTGACAGGTCTTTGGAGGCTTTATTCGAATAGCCGTAAAGTTCAAAACAATGGTTAAAAAATTTCAAATTCGGGGTTTTAAATAATTTATTTAATGAAATGCTCAATTTTATTGTGTAAAATTTTCCATAAAAATAATTTTTTTTTGTATATGCTAAATGTATTCTTAAAAATTTATTCAGAAATGGATTTAAAAACTTCTGCATGTACAAAGAAATGGACCCCTGGCCAATAAATAAGCAAATTGTTTTTAAAAGAAACAAATACTTTTTATTTAAATTCTTAAAAATATTGAAAAAGGAAAAATAAATGTGCGGTTATACAGCTTCATTAATCGACTTAATATTAAAATATTTTCAAATGTGCCATTTATTATTATTTTTATGCCATTTTTTAATAAATTATATTAATCCTCCCCCCCCCCCAATTTTTTCTTTCTTTTGGCCCATTCTTAAAAAATTTACCCTTCCCTGATCTACGGCATGCGTCTTAAAAGAAATTATGATTTTTTAATTCAGGATAAAGTCTAATAAATATTTTAAAATTGAAATAAGTTTATATAAGTTTTAAATTTTATATAAACTTGGAAAATGAACAAAACATAACGAAAGAAAAAGGCCTATTTGTCGAACAATAAATGTAATATGATCAAAACATTTATTGCGCAACATGTATATCATGAATCAATTATCACAAGAATTTTAAGAATTTAACAAAATACAATTATATATATTTTTTAAAAAATACATTTTAAAAACAAAATAATTTTAATTATAAATTAAAAAATTTTTGCTTAGATTTTTTGTAAAAGTATAGAATTTTAGTTTTCATAAAATACTTAAATGATGGGTTTTTTTCTCAATTACAGAATTTATGAATCTAGTTAGCGTTATATAAATTATGCGAGATAAAAAAGTATAATGATAAATTTTATAAAAATTTAAAAATTGAATTTAGGTCGTTATCGTTTTATGGGTTTTTATATGTATTTCATATAATACTAATTTTTCAAGTGAAACTGATAGCTTGATTAATTAGTAAATTTAATCAAATTAAAGGAGTGAATGAATAGATAAAACAGATGCCTTAATTATGCATGAAAACGCTTAACAATGTGTTTGTTAGACATGTGAGATAATATACTGCCAGACATTTAATAAAACTCTTTTTCATTGATATTTTATATTCTTAATGCTAGCATTTCTTTAAGATTCTAAATTATCTTTTTTTTTGTGCTTTTATGTAATAATTTCTTTTTAAGTCTTTAGATTATTATCTATATAAATAAATAAAACTGAAGTGTCTGTTTGTAATTTCAAGTTAGCAGCTTTTTACCAAATGGCATTTAAAGGTATATACGGTACTTATATCAAAAAATCAATTTTAAAATTTTTTGTCTGTCTGTCTGTTTGTTCCGGCTAATCTCGAAAACGGCTGGTTCGATTTTAAAAATTCTTTCACCAATAGAAAGCTACATTATCAGCGAGTAACATAAGATATATTTTATCTCCATATTCTTACGGGAACTATGCGGGTAAAACCGTGGGACGTTGCTTACTCCCCGCCAAGTTGGCGCAAAATTATGCATTTGGTCAATAATGGAAATTTTAATAAAAATTTTCTCACATTTGTAACAAATAACTGAAACATAGTGTAATTTGGCATCTTTACAAAAAGCAATTTTTTAGATGTTTTTTTATTAAATGTCTAACATTTATTACGTTAAGTTTATTAAATGTCAAACTCAAACTTTGAGAAATATCGCCAAGTTGGCTAAGAAGTTCTCTATTCCGACAATCCCAGATATTTTAATGCAAATTTTCTCCCACTTTTTAAAGAGGGAAATGAAATAAAGTTTTAGCGAATTTCGCGCGCGTGATATTGAAAATTCTACGGTAATATTAATTGACAGTTTCATAAAAAGTTTTGATTTATTGTCCATAAAATCAACATCGAAAATTTAAACGACGTGCGGGGGAGGGAGGGAAATGAAAAGGAGAAAGAGGAATTATAAAAAAATAATTAGAATTAAAATTTTAGAATTTTTAAATTTTATTGGTTTCAGTCAAGCAATAAAAAAATTACCATATAATAATATTTACTTTCTAATGATAATGATTGCGACTTTGACATTTATTTAAAGACATCAACGCGAGCGGAGCCGCGGGTAAAAGCTAGTATAGAATAAAAAAATATGTTTAATCAAATAAAGAAATTTTTGAAAGACTTTTTTTTCTTGAGAGATTTTAATGTAGAATCTGGCATATATTTCATTATATTTAATGAATATCTACAAAATTATACTTCTATATTGTTTTTGTATTAATAATAAATCATTTCAAATTAAAACATATTAAATACAGATAATTTCTTTTTTCGAATTAAAGACTGACTGAATATCAGGGGCACGCGGGGCACAGAGTCTGAACAGGGGCTAACGAAATCTTTAATTCTGGAAAAACTGTTTAATTGTCCTGTTTAATTAATAACCTTGTCAGTATCCTCCTATATGACAGTCTTCATGGGAACTAAAATGTATGTTCTCCCTCTTTTTTGGAAGTGGCAAACGTTTTTTTTTTAATCTTAAGTTTCTTCTTTTCTTTAAATTCCCCCACATGACCACTTTTTTCAAAAATATTTTCAGAGAACTGCTGCATTTCAACCTTGTGAACAACTTAGTGGTTTTGATAGCTGTGTTGTATGACTAATTATGGTTTATAAATGTAAATGAACAGAATATCTACATACAAAAAAAAAACAAAAAAAAAAGAAATGCGTATCTACGATCTATATTGGATGAAGTTGAAGTTCATCAAACAAAGGAAGAACCTGATGAAATAACAGATATTAATTATGATAGCGAAAGTAAATTTGAGGAAATCGATGAACATGTAACGTTTGAGTTGAAAAGAAAATTTTCAAATGCTACTTAAAGAACTCCACCAAGAAAAATATGAAGCCATATGTGTAGCACACATTGCCCTATCAAAAAGACGCAAGCAAGAAAAATTTCAATATATTATTTGCCGATCATCAAAGGATAGTAAAACTACAATAACTTAAACAGAATATGAGAATTTTGCCTGAAAATATAATTCCCCTAATATTAGCGAAAAGTGTCTATGATTTATGTCTCTTATTAAAATCACGCATATTTGAGACATTTTGCTCAGTTTTAATAGATTTTTTCTCAAATTATCAAAGAAAAATTGAAAAGTCTTTTAAAGTAGATAAATATACTTTCTTTTAGTTAAATTACTCACTGAAATTACGATTTCTATTGTGTACAATAAAAATAATTATAAGAAAAAGGATTCCGTCATCCCGTGGGACCACTAACGTTAGTATCGAGCGCGTGCCTTCTCCCGGGTTAACAAATATGAATTTTTCTCATACACGCCAAAATGTTCCTTAGTCCTCTGACCAATATTTTTCATACTTTTCTAAAAAATAAACATTATACCAATCAAAACAAACTAAAACCGATGAAAGAAACCAATTACAATAGAAATGCGAAAAAAGATATTTCAAAAAATTTTATAAGAACTCTTCTCTCATTATCTTTTTGTTATCTATTATTTAATCTCGCACGCACGCAATTTTATTTCATAAATATAATAACACACTCGATATACCAGTTCTACTTTCAGGTAAGTTAATTTGGGGTCTTCCAAAACCACTCAGGCATCGTGGAAATGCTGACAAGATAGTGATTGATGAAAGGTTGCATCCATTGTTGAGTTCCTATTTATTGCTCTATCCCTTTCACTGAATATATTAAGGAGAATTCAGGCCATTTCAGTGTTTATTTCTGAGTTGGAGAAATTGAAGTAGATACTTAACTCACACAGTTGCGTAAATTGCTTCCTCCTTCGTTTTATTTGCATATGAATATTGAAATTAGATTGAGTTAGTTTCAAAAAAGAGTTTTGTTTTTAGAAAATGTACTCTTTTTAAAAATTATGAAGAAGCATATATATATTTATTTTTTCATTTTCACAATGCGTTATTTTTAAAATTATAGAAATTGAAGTAGACTTGTAGTTCTAAATTACTTCTTCCTGGTTATTATTTGGTTGTTTTTCTTTTATTTAAAATGGAATTGAACTAATTTTCGAAAGTGTGTGTTTCTTTTCTAGGAAATTAAATACTAAACGGGAAAAATATATTATGTTATTCTTCATAGCATGATTGTTTTAATGGAGTAAAAATCATTTTTAAAACCATTTGAAATAAAAGGCTTAGAAGAAAAGAATGAAATATAATTTAATAGTAATAAAATAATATAATACCTTCTTAAGATTTAAAACTTCGTGAAAGAAATCAAATAGATAAAATAAAAATTATAAAATTTTAAAAAATAGAAAAAAGTTTTTCAAAATATCTGAAAAAAATTTTTTAAATAAAATTATTTGATTAAAATTATATTTCTAAAAGAATCTGAAGCAATAAAATATCAAGACATCAAATAAACATTTAGAAAATTTACAAGTTGTTTGAACTTGGCAATAAATAAAATAGCAATATTTGAGATAAATGCAGTAGATATGTTCATAAAAGCTTAAAATGTACGTTTTGAAAGAAATTTTCAAATTTTTTGCTTTAAATATGAATATATATTTAATATATATTCGTTTTAAATATGAATATATAAATAATTTTGTAGGCTCGCTAATTTAGACTTATCCGAAATTACTTTGGTAATACATATAACCTTAATGAAAGTAAAACAAGAGGTATTCAATTTATGTACCCTATTTTAATAAATACACAATTTTGGTTTTTGGTGCACATGTAATAATAGCTCTCAAGACTTTTTATAGTATTTTTTTTATTAAATTATAACTAGCTTTTCAGAAATTAAAACACATAATGAACAAAAAATTGATAATTTTTTTTAAAAAATTAAGCTTTACATTTAATTCACAGACGTTTTGGGAATTGAGCTTTTGAAGATTTGAGAACTATTCAATAATTTCGATATTCTACAGAAATATTTCGAACCCATTTCAATAGTAAAACGTAAACTTACAGAACTCCTTTCGACTATATAATTACCAATAGAATAATTTGAATATATAGCATTATTCTATAACATTAAGAGATAAAAGTAACATCACTATACAGTAGAACGTCGTTTATCCGAACGTTTATTATCCGGAGCGTCAAATTTCAGGACCAAAGTCCGGATACGTTTTCGAACAGTGCAATTCTCTTCAGTTGCTTCGTGAGGGATATTTGGGGAAGTTCAGTTGTTCAATTTGTTTCCAAGTGAGGGGATATATATGTGCACTTTTGTTGAGTTTTGTTGATGTAGAAACCTGGATGGCATGTGATGCAGAAGACAATGGATTTCAAATGCTAAATGATGCAAGATTGTGACTTCCGTGCAAGAAAAATTCGATGCTGTCGAAGATGAAATGGTTGAAGACGAAAGTAGCAAGGGTCCATCAAATGCTGACGCGTTTCCTGCGTTAGAGACAGCTATGGAGTGTTACGAACAAAAATCAGAGTGCTGTCCTACTCAACTGCTGCTCAAGAGAATCAGAGACCTTGCAGCGAAAACACGAAGGTGTACAATGGTACAGCGAAAAATAAGTGATTATTTTCCACAATAAAGATAATATTGCAACGTTTTGCACCTATTTTGCTTTTTCTTCAAGCACGTTTCCTGCATGTGATGATTTTCAATATTCGTCTAGTTATCGGTTTCAAATACTGCATGGATCATATTCGATTTTCGGTTATCCAAACAATCGCGTATCCGAACGGTGCCCTGTCCCAATTGATTCGGGTAAACGATGTTCTACTGTATAAGATTAATTTATTGTTTATTAGTGCCAAACTATGAAGTAACTCGAGGGCTATTGGCAATAGATCTTGTAATTTTGTATCCTTCCAAATGGTGAAGACATACGAGCTAGCATCTCACTCTCCAAATTTCCACATAATGCACAAATTTCCACACAATTTCCTTTAAGACACGACAGAAGTGTCATGCAACAGCTCCTCTACACGACGGGTCTTGAGTAATACCAAGACCATGACTCGAAGTAAACAACCTCGGTCACGTGTTCGCGATCAGGACAATTTATCTCTATTGCTGTCAACTGCTCTGTAAGAGTTATGATATTTAATATCTATTATGTAAAGTAACTTAAGGTAATTATTTTATGATGATTCAAGGGAGGCCCTCCAAGCAATATCGTCAATCGAGGCACCTTCACCAGTAGATATTCTCAAATGTCAACTGTTATAATTAACGATTTACTTCAATGCCATATAGACATTGCCATGCAATGAATTCCATCGCACTGTGGAATTGATGGGAATGAAAATGCCGATTGCTTGGCGAAGAAGGGGACAAAATCTTTCAAACTTCTAACAGTACAGTTCCTTTTATAGTGCCAAAATAATCATGAAGAAGCACTACAGAGAGAGAACACTTTTCTGTGGTCTAAATTCAACCAAAAGAATAATCAAAAAGTGTGGTTTAGCAAACTATTCCAAAATGGCCACGAGATAGACCTGTGGCCGATTTTCGAATCGCCACTGGCCACGACTACCTGTCTAAGCATCTAAACATGATAGGTGTTGGCCAGAGTCCACTTTGTAAACTTTCAAATCCAATGAAGAAATGGACGCCATTCATTTGGCACGCTGCCGTGAGTGAATGAGTGAATATGAACGTCACACTGTTCAGCTACATGAGGGCTTTTGGCGACGGACCGCGTAATTTTGAACCATGGTCAAGTGACGTGGACGATACCTGAGCTGGCACATCCCCCTCTCCTAACTAACACACCACACCAACGGTAGGATGTTTGAGCTCTCGACAGATTTAACATGCATCGAGCCCAGTACCACGGCGGGTCTTCAGTGGTACTGGAGTCGAACTCATGACACGCAAGTCGTTATTCGATGTCTTGACCACTTGGCTACCACGGCCTAGCAAGATGCCGTGCACTCAGCTGTAGATCTATGTGGAGCAGATATTGGGAGGCTAGACACAAAATGCATGATTTATAGACTATACTGTAGACTTGTGTTTCTCTTATTTTTTTTCTAGTTTTTTGTCAATATTCTCTGTTTCTCATTTCGTTTGCAGTTGTCTTGTAATCCGTCATTGGGAATAAAAAATGTCTATGTATATATAGTAACTTTTTTTCGTAAATAACTACCATGACTTAATAACGCTTTTAAGAAAAAATGAACAATTTTGGACGAATATGTTATGCATCTTACAAAAGGAAGAAAGTATTTCTGAAACAAGTATATCAAAAGAACCATTTAAAACTAATCGATTAATCTGTGACAAATTTTCAAACAGTTGTAAATAATTAGATGATTTAATCAAGGAAGATAAGCTTTATTTACACCTCATAGAGTAATTATATGTGAAAGTTAGTTTTGATAAAACAGGGTTTTTTTTCAATTCTGAGGTATACCCTCAATAAAAGGAATGTGGTTTTGAATATTTGATACTCAGAACCGCTGTGTATGAAGGGAAAAAATTGGCAGCGGGAAAATTGCGTCAAAATTACGGAAGTTGACAGTTTTAGACCAGCGGGCATGAATAATTTATTACAACAGTTCATAGGCTTACATGCACGACGCAATTTTATTTACATTTTTAAATTGAGGATTGTTTTATTTTGGTTGAAGTTATTCAGAGTTCGAAAAAGAAAGCAATAAATTCGTAAAACGTTCTTGACCAAGACATTACTTCTATATAACTTAAAATAAAAGTCTGAATAGAGTATGAATATTTTTAAGTCAAAGCGCGTTCGAAAATACGTTATATAACTCCCACATATATTACTAGTATTGTCTACTGTTTATAAAATGGTAGAAAAAAGGCAAGTTATGCTAACAGATATATTGCATGTTTGAATATACTTTATAAATTCAATCAAAAAAATAATAAAATAAATTATTTTGCTAGATTTTAGTTTTGTAGACCTTTCAATTGTTTTTCTGCAAAATGCCTTGTAAATTTTCTTTTAAAATGCTGAAAAGTTGTAGAATAGACTTATGGATAGATTATGTAAAATAAACTTCGCTCTTTATAAATATTTTGACTTTGCTTCGAATAGGTGCAAAAAGAATTTTACCTAATGTATTGAAGATATTTTTAGCTTTTGAAATATTTATAGACAGTTTTTTTACTGTTGATACTGGTAAGAATTATATTTCTTTATTGTATATTTCTAAGCATTTTTTTCACTTTGTTTTTAAAGAACTATATTTAAAAAAATGTATGTTACAAGTTATTATTTTATTATAATCAAATTGTTCATTTATCATACGATTAATATTTGTAAAATGGAAATAATTCGCTGATTTAATATAAAATCTAAATTTCATTTTCGAATTTTATTCAAGAAATCCTTTTTTTTTTATGTTCCTGAAAACTAATTACATCATAAACAACTTTATTTGACTGTAGAATTCAAACGCACAGTTTATAAAACTCCTTACATTCCTTCTTGGGACTTTACTTTATCTTTACAATTCCTTCAAACAAGAAACCTTATTTCGCATAGTTATTTATTTAACCAACGTCCTTCCTTGGCTTCTTGACCATTTAACGTGCCGAGCCTCCCAATAGCGACTGATGATGCCGTCTCTCTCAACATAGTTAAAAATATCATGTATTTCGTATATCATGTATATATGATGTTTTTCGCATAGTTAAAAATATCATATAATTACATTGTCTCTCTTTTTTTTTATCGATTTATAAGATATTCAACGATATATATTTATTTGAAATCTAAGTACATTTCTTGTCCAATTAGTTACTCATTACAATTTAATATAATTTGCTTTTAATATTTTAATTACATAATATTATAATATTAACTATTTTAATGCTTTTTAAATACTAGCAATTATTTGAAATAGTAATTTTTGTATTTATTCTGACATTTAGTTCAATAGAATACTCGTTAGCCGTAAAAAACGTTCTTGGGTCCAAAAATTTTTAAAAAGCATTTTATTTTTAAAAAGTAAAGAATCAATTTAATAGCTGTCTGTTTCCATAAATATCTGAAATTTTGGTTATTTTTCCAACTTGAAATTATTTTATTTGCTTTGAAGGGTATTAATTTATTAAAAATTATAAAAATTAATTTATAAAATATTCTCCACCATTTCTAATCTAGAATTTAAAAAAATACTCATAGAAAAGGAATATCAAATTCAAAAGCAAACAGTATTAAAATATAATAAAGCTTTATATATATTGATTATCTTTTTTTTTTTTTCATTTCAAACATTGATTTGTATAAAAAATATTTTTAGATTCTATTTTATTGTTTCGTTTACATTACATAACAAATAAGGTCTGGATATACTGTTAACAAATAGAAGTTGAAGAAAGCATTTTTAGAGAAACACAATGAAATATTGATTGCTTACTTTGCTTTAAGAATATCTACATAAATTACAAAATTTAATGCATATCCCCCTCCCCCGGAAATTTAATTAATATTAAAAGAAATCTTATGCGATCAAATTAGCACTATAAATCTTCCTATAAGGTTTTAATTAAAAAATTATTAATTTAAGCTCATATTTTTACCTCGGTATTAAAATTAACAATATTGGGGCTAAATTTAATTGCATTTTGAAAATATATTTCAACTACTTTTGTTATAACTACATGAATATTAACTAATGTAGTTTTATTAGGATTAATAAATATTACCAGTGCGTTAAAGGTAATTCAATTTTTAAAAAAATTTCCAGACCTTCGCTTAAAGTTTCTTCTTTTAGAGAATTATTATAAACGATATTTCTTTAATGAAAATAACGTGTAAATAATTTACAGATGCTTGCATAACTATTTTTAATCTCATAGTAATGATTAACAATCTAAAATTGGAATAATTTATTTTGATAAGAATAGAATATTATAAATAATTTAATTTATTAGTCTAAGAGTATCGATTTGATATTTCTGATTCTGCCAGGGGAAAAAAATAATAAAAGTTAAAGTAAATTTATTGAATAAACTGAATTTTTTTAAAAAAATAAAACGAAAACAAACAGTTTGACACTAAGCCACCGTATAAACACTCTTATATACTTTCTCATAACTACTTCACTCAATGTATTCACTTTCAACACCATTGCACTTTTCCCCTATCCAAACGTCCTTGATCACATGAAAGTACCAGGTGTAGTATCCTCCTCACAACCGCTTTCGATTTCTTACCCCAATATGGCCTCGAGAAATCTGAATACGTTAGATAAATACAGAGGGGGAAAAGGCAGAATGATTTAGAAACTTTCTGCGGTCATAACCTCCTGCCCCCTTACGTAATTCTGGAATATCCACACTGTGGTATTGTATCCCCAGGGCCCAAATGCAATAAAATCCTGCTATTCCCCTTGATTTGAAAAGACAGCTCTTGAAGATTCAATTGCCGCTTTGTGGGGCCCTAAAGCCCTGGAGGGTATAAAGGCCCCTTGATTGTTAAAAGTTGCGTTATTCAGGTTGGAACAGGAAACACCATGTTACTGTTCGTAGTTCATTAGGAAAGAGGGTTAGGGATTTCTTTATAATTGCGCAATTCTTTTATGAAATTCACCTTAGCTCCAAATTTTGCGAGGGTTTTAAGCAGGTCGTTATGTTATTTTCAAAGATATTACATGAATGGTTTTGCAAAAATATATATTCTTCCTTTATTTCTACATAAAATCCCCTCAACTCTATAATTTATAATAATTTTATAAATAAATTATATATTTAATTACATACTTTTAACTAATAATTTACATATTTTTGAATGATTATCCAAACTTATGATTATTTAATGTCTATTTAATAAATATGCATCATAAATAAAAAGATTTTAAATAAAATAATAGTTTTGTTGAAATGATACTTTGAGATAAATGTTCTTAACCATAATATTTTAAGAAACTTTTTACTTAAAAATATAATGTAGCTAAACTTAGAAGTCAAGAGACTCCGTGCTATTAGTACTCTATAAGACATTTGATTAAATTTTATTTAAATTACATTTATTTAAAAATATACAAATACATTTTAATTTGAAATGTTAATGTAACTTTCTATATTAAATAATTATTCTAAATTTTTACGCGAAATAATATCTAAAAAAAATAATAAATAAATAAAGTTGTAACAGGAATAAAAATGCCAAGTTAAATAATAAAAAATTATGAAATAAATATATTACTCAAAAATTTTTTTTAAAAAAACACGATTTTCTAAATAAAATCTTTATTTCTTAAAAAAATATTACTGATAAAGTTAATTCGAAATTTTTCGAACCGATTTAAAATTATTAGGGAAATTCATAATCAAAATAAAAAGTTATGTAATTTATTTTAAGATACTTATTCGTGATAATACTTTTGTTTTTACTCAAAAATTTGATGATACATGATTTATACTTTAAAATCTAGATTTTTTTTTTTTTAAATAAATATAAATTATGAACTAATCTAATCCATTCAACCATTACGATTTATAACGAAACAAATTTTGAATCATTTTTTTCTTTTACTTGAAATCAATATATAATAAAAATTTGGAACACACGCAATGTATTAAATTATTTCATTGGGAAATAAAAAATCAGTAACTGATAAACGAGGAAAACTATATTTGACTCTCGAAAAGCGATTTTTTATAATCAGTCGTATTTATTTCAAAACTTCCAAAAACCAGTTCACCTCCGCAGCTTATATCGGAGCTATATTTGGAACTCAAACTTAACTGTATATATCAATAAGGGATCAATATTTATTTAAAATTTAAATCGAATATTTTATTTTGCTGTCTCGTATTGTTAAATTTCCTTCCATATTTTTAAAATGAAAATGCAGTCAAATTTGAAAGAAAACTACTTTCGTTGAATAAAGTGCATATAATGGAAATCAAAAAGAATATTTTTTATAATTTCTATAACATATTTAACTGAAAAAATATTTTAATTTGAGGCAAAATGAAATTTAAACGTGTTATTTGAAATACAATTAAGCATTTTTTAACTAGAAAACAATGCAAGAAATATATCTTACAAAAATATGAAACTAAAAACTAAGTGATTATAAATAGAAGAATAGGTTTGATTAAAAAAAGAATCTTGAAAGGCTGTTAATTATGTCAAATGTTTGGACGTAACTTTCTCGCTGACAGCTGCAGGGGAAGAATTCGAATGTTATTGTTCAGGTTTCTTTTTCATAAGAATGCTTTTTCTTCATTTCTTAGAATTGTAATAGATAGAGATATCTCTCACTATTTATTTTTTTATGAAAATGCATATATTTTCTATGAATAGATGTTGTCGCGACTTTTTTTACTTAAAAAAAAAGAGTGAAGTCATGTTGACTAATTGTAAGTTTGAATCCATCTGTTTTGGTAATTGATATTTGAAAGTATTTTTTGCAAACGATCTTGCAATTAAATTTATGAAGAATTAGACTCTTCGAAAATTTCACTACATTGCTTGCTTGTTTGATATTTTAAGATTAATTTTTTAAACATTATAAATAAATTGAAATTATTAGAGTTTTTTTTAATTTTAAAACTGTTATGTTTTTTTTTAAAAAAAAGGACGAAATATTACATATATAATTAAGAGTAGCGATGTATAAGAACCATTACATGGAGAAATTCAAAATTTGTTCCATTAATAAATGTAATTCCCAACGAATTTCTGAATTTAAATTCAAAACACGTGATAACTTCTTTAGGTAAAATAATAAGGCAACGCAAATTATTCTTGGATTTTTATTTTCTTAAAAGACAATTTAGACATGCAATTATTTTCTAATACAACAGGACATTATGCTTATACAAATTAAGGATTAAATCTCGTATGGCCAAACATTTATACATTCTAAAACGTTTAAGCAAAAAAAAAAAGCTATGAGATTATAATGTAATAACATTTTTATTTAGTTAATTCTCAAATTATTAAAATAATAGATTAAGAAAATTATCTAATTTAGGAAAAAAAGGAAATTTTTAAGAACAGAAACAAGTAGTTAAGTTTTATTAATTTATTTTATTTAAAAAACAAGCTTCTATTAGAATGAAAAATAAATTGTATTCCTAGTAATTGAAATATATTTGTAAAATCAAATAGAATTACTTTGTATTCAAAGTGTAAGTTGAGAAAAACGAGGCAATAAAATGCACTTATTTTCATCCATTTAAACTGTTTCATAAAACTACCACAATATTAAAAGAGTATTATATTAAAATTTATTTCAAATATTTGTACATTTTTTTAAAATTCTTTTGTCCAATTTTCAAATTTAAGAGATATTTCAAAATTTAGTTTTACGTGTTTTATAAAATTCTAATTTTTATGAGAAAAAGAGATAATACTCACCACCAAATCTACAGACTAGGAAGAGGGAAAGAAAGTAAAAATCACCAGTTCCTTCTGCAGCAAAACCACATAACTAACACCTCCAAAACTCAAACACTATTTTTTCCCAAAAAACAGTAAAAAAGAACTTTTCAAATCGAAGCGCCACCGCACACAGAATTCGAATCAAATCGACAAACGATCGTCAACCGCTGCCACATGGGAAGAGAGAAATATCCAAACTAGCGGAGTGAAAACGAAAAAGTGAAGTGCGATGCAGGAAAGCAAAAGTGAAACTGTACCGAAGGGGGAATGCACCTTCCAGCTATGACTATCTATCCTGTAGCACGGCTGAAAGTGCGACTGATAGCTTTTGGCCGTTACCTGTTTTCTTAGATGTTTCTGAGGCTCGTTTTCGCTTTGACCCACATTGGACGACTGCAAATGGGACGCCGGATTAGAAAGTGGTATCTGAGGGTGAAAGGGAAAGGGGAGGAGGAGGGGGTAGATGGGGGGGGGACCGGATTTTCGTTTGCGTTGGTTCCGAAAATGGGTTTTATTTTTAGATAGAGAAACCTGTTGAGAAAAGGAAAGGTGAATCATAACTGTTTTGATGATTTGTAAATTAATCAGAATGCTGTGTTAAGTAGCGTGGTGCTGTTGCTTTTTTGGAGGAAGATAGCTATCTGTTTATATTAGTTTTTTTTAAAGAGATTATCTTGTATTTACCGTGCCTGTTTGGAGTTGAGACGTATTCCGGTAAAATATAAACGGAAGTGTAAAAAAAAATGCTAATTTTTTTTAATTTGCTTTAAAAAATATGCAATAAAAATTTTTTCAAAAAAGTTAACTTTATATGTTTTATATTCCAAAATATAACCACTGGAACGTGAGAAAAATTATAAAGTTACAAGGAAGTTCAAATAAATATTTCGAAGTATTTTTTTAAAATGTTGATAAATATTTTATAAGCTAATACCTTATAAATCTTTCTAGTAGTTATGTTTTATATAGAATATGCTATATATTCTAAAACATAACTACTGGAAAGCGAGAAAAATAATTATATAGCTACTAGAAAATTCTAATAAATATTTTAAAGTATTATTTTTTTAAATTTTTGATAAATATTTTTTAAACTAATATGTTATATAAATATAACTTTTAGTACAACATAATTTTAAAAACAAGTATAAAGAGACAGGATTTAAAAAATTTTTATTAATGCATTTGTATATAACAGTATGATTGAAAGTGTTTGTTAATGCTTAAAAACATGTATAACTCATATTAAATTCACAATTTATTCAGTTAAAAACTGGATAGTTTCAAAAAATGTAAGGACATGTAAATGTAAAAAAAATAAAAAAATAAATAGAATGGCTAAATTAAACTAAGTGATAGTTTTTACTAAAAAGAATAAGAAATTTAAATTTAATTATATGTATATAGTGTGATTCTTTATATATATTTAAAAGAAAAGATAATTGAAACATGATATATTCATGTAAAAGTAAAAAATTTTAACGCCAGAGATGCTTAATTAGTATTTAGTATTCCGTTGCCCTAAATAATTAAAAACGATTATTTCAAATAATTTGGGCTAATAGTGTAATAAATTACTCATTAATTAGGTCTTACCTGTGTCGGTAAAATTTAAAAGAAGTAATGTATATTAAAGAAATAAGTATAATCAGGAATAAAAGAACTCTATTATTTCTTAATTTATTAAAAGTCTACGTTATGTATACCCTCTAACTTATAACTTTTTCATTTTGGAAATATATTTTCAGTCTGATGTGTCATGAACTTATTTACAATAGCGGAAAAAATTAAAAGATAAATTTTATTCTTGATCTGTAAAGGAAATGTTTGAGTCAGTAAAAAAAAGAGGTTATAAAAGGTTTTTGTCTAATAAATTAAAAACTCAAAGAATTAAATTTAAAAATTAATATTAAAAATATTTAACTAAATTTTAAAATAAATTTGACCTTTGCAACATTGAACAAATACACACCATCCGGATATTAAATATAGGGATTTATTTTTAAGTATTTAAGTGACATTTTTCGATTTGTGATAAATGTAGGGGAAAAGATCTAAATTTTTGTAACAGCAATATTAATTTTTTTAGAATTGCTTATTAGAGATTTTTTTAAGGAATAATTTTAGAAAACGGTACGTATATATCCTTTTTTTTATCACCTTAATTGGTAACGTAAGAAAGGGGGTTGTAACACCTAAAAGAGAAATATGTTGATTAAAATTTCATAAATGTTCTAAAATGGATCCATAGGGTTTCATTGCAAAAATAAATATAATTGTGTTTAAAGTATTATGAATTTCAAAATAAAATAAATTTGAAATACGACCTTTCTATAATCTTTAAAGTACGTTTTAAAGCAAAAGATTTTTACCGCGAAATTTATCAGAAACTCCATGAGTTAAAGAATTCCACTTATAATCTGTTAGATAATAGGAAGAAGAAGTAGAAATAACTCGAATTTAAATTTTAGAATGGATTTTAAATATCTCAAGTTTGGTAATAAGGATATGATTTGCAATTTATATGCATCTCATTTATACTGAAATCTTCCTAATTTAGAGTGCTAATTAATATGAGAAATAATTGTAAAATAATATAATATTCTTAAATATTTGTCCCTTTTTTTAATTTAAAAACTATGTAGATTTCGAGCATTTTGAACTATTGTGTAGCTAAAATCTCTTTTAAAGATACTTGTGTTAAAACTGCAATTATAAATTGCCCGTCTCCATATCTATAATAATCTGTATAATTAAATCAAAGGTAAATGACATTTTCTTACGATGATGGGAATCTGAAATATATACAAGTACTGCAGAAAAAAAATTATAGATATTGTTTTTAAATATTAAGAGTATGATGAGTGGTACTTAATGACTTAAGAAAGTAGTACTGAAGAAGTAGTAAAGATAGTGGTACTAAAGAAGTAGCAAAGAAAGTAGTACAAAAGAAGAAGCAAAGAAAGTAGTACTAAAGAAGTAGTAAAGAAAGTAGTACTAAAGAAAGAAAGATTCAAAGAAAAGAAAATATAGCACAAGAAAGACTTCAATTAATAGGATATTTATATTACATATGTGAATAAATACAACCTTTGACACTAAAGTTCGGTGAATAGTCCTATAATATTAACGTAGAGGAAATATTAGCAAAAGTTACCTTACCGTCCTTTCTGAAATATCACCCCATAACTATGCAACTGCTAAGATCTGATGTACATGTCCTGAAACTTAGTAAGAAATCTTTGGATGAGTTCAAAGGCCCATCACGTTTCGAATGTTAGGACATCATCAATATCGCGATAAATAATGTTTTTCATCTCAGCCCCAGTTAAAGATATGTTGCAATGGATTCATTAATCTGCACTTCATCACTATCATGCACAGTTAATTGACACGATCTTTAGTGATTAATTTGCTGCATTTTCAATGTTACCACGACGAAGGTCACCAGTCTTCTGCTACGGGGGTTGTCAGAAACGCTTTCCTTGCTTTTCGAAAGTTTGCGAGCCACTAGTACACACACTTCATGGGCAGTGCTTGATCTTCATAAACACGTACCAACATCGCATAATTTTTGTTAGTGTCTTGCCAAGCTTAAAACAAAACTTTAAATTGTTCTTTTGTTCACGCGTTTATTTTTCTGTTCTCAGTTAAGAACCAACGTACTAAACAAGCACTTTGTACGTACTTTACACGGAACACAAATGAGTCTCCACTGAACAACGGTGGGGGCAGATGGTCAACATCTGCCACAACGCATGTGCAGCATTTTGCTTTGCCATTGTTGCCAGATCGACCGTTCTGACTTCATTCACCGAACTTTATTGGCAGAGATTGTATATTTAAAATAAAGATTAGCTATACCGTAAAAAGATCCAAATTACTTTTTTATCATCAATAAGTAATAACGATTGCAGGTTTATTTTGCATGAAAAAAAAACATAGTTCAAAAATTAATTATCCAATTTCTTCTCCCATTTTCTTAAATAATTCTTTCTGTTCTTATTTAATTATGATAAACAATTATGATACATCGAAAAGTATAAAAAACTAAATAAAAGAAATGGTAGTGGTAACACAATTGGTATTGTCTTTATGTCGGTTTAAAAAATTAATATTCCACTTTTTTTTTAAAAAAAGGATCACTGAAAATGAATTTGGGAAAGAAATAAGAATTTAGTAGATATTAATAAAAAGTGCAAAATATTCATTTGCATAAGACATGAATTGTTCAATGGAAACAGACTTCACGAATTTTTGTTATTACTACTTTCTACCAGGTGTTCCAAGCTGACACGAGCAAGAAAGGCAGAAAAAGTGCAATCAAAAAATCTTTAAAGGGTAATATTAGCAATTTAATATGCATAATTAAAATACAGTCCCGCAAAAATGGGAAAAAATATTTTAAAAAATGGGATTAAATAGGTTCTGACACAATCGTTCATTGTGTTAAATAACCCAAATTTGAAAATCTGGATATGACCTAAAGAATGAAATATAAAATGTAATAAATTTTTAACAGCATTATATTTGTTACTTCTGCATCGGTGTTGGAATCATAGTCATTACATATGAATTTATAATTATATTTAATACTGAATGTTAAAACCCATAAGATACTACATCATATGATTTAAATGGTTTGAATTCACATGAAAAAAAAGTTAAGTCCTCACAGAATCATAAGTTCTAAATTAAGTATATTGAGTTTGTAGCTAATATGCCTGTGTTCCACACCAATCCAACCGTATATGTTGGGATTAGCCTTTTGCTAATTTCAAAGACGGGCAGTGCGCTTTGTGCAAGCTTATGAGTTTAAGGTATCCGACTAAAATTGTGAATTTTGCCGAAAATTGACAATTTTTTATGATTTTATTTTATAGGCCATCTTATTAGCTTTATAAAAATACCAAGTTTATTATTTTCTATTCAAAAGAACAAAAACTACAAGTGTTTTAATAAAAGCAGATTAATAAAAGCAGATAACTTTAAGCTGGATGTCACACTTTAAAGTGCGTTTTACTCGCGAAATGTGTCTTTTGAAAAGGCTCAAACAAAGACAGCGATTGCTCAAAAAGTTTTGAAAATAATTAGCTAATTTTTTTTCAATATGTTCTGTGTAATAGTAGAAGTGTTTTAACTTTCAGATTTATCAGTCATTGTTTTATTACAAAATTTACAGTCCCTTATGTTAATACATAATCACTGTTATTTTAAGCCATTTCATATAATAACTAAGATAAAGTGCTCTAGTTTTTGTAAAAATTAAAATATCTCTTATCCAGAAGATCATTTCAAAAATGAATAACACAGAAACCTATTAGAATTGAAAAATTGAATATTTGTTCATAAACTTTTCGTACAGAAAGGGCCGAGTTCATGTTATTTTTTGTAAATTTTTAAAAAGCTTTTTCCATTTTAGTAATAATTTTTTTCTCTTCTTAATTTTAGCATAACTTTCTTAAAATGTACTAATTAAATCTAATAATAACAGAAAAATCCCCATATCTCCATTTTGTTTAAAAAAAGTTTTCGCAAGTATTCGGATACCTTAAGCTTTATGTTCAAGTGTCAAATTCGTTGTTTGACAGCATTTCAAAGATATTTGCTATCAATGACCCATTGTATAGTTTTTAGTAGATATGTTTATTGGATTAATAAAATCGAATAATAAGGAAAATAAAATAGGAATTTTGATAGTTAAATTTCTATCCAATACTTGGCTAAATGGCGCACAGTGTGAGAGACAATATTGGAGAGACTTTTCTGAAAATTCTACAACAACTCCATGTTTCAACAGATTCACTTCCAGTTGATCTCATCACATGTTGATGTTAAAGGCAATTAGGTTGTGCAGACACTGGCCAAAGATTTGTGATCCTTTGATATCATCTGCACCTCTTACCTAAATTGAACTCTTTTCCTGGGCAAAGTGCAAAAACAAAGCTACTTAGTTTGTTACACCACAGCACACTGGCATCTGAGCAATCGTCTTTCTGGTCCTCTGACACTTGGGGGAAACAAGCAAGACCAAACCACATTTACTCACTTTCTGATGATCATCTTAAATCTTAGGCATACACTGATTGGGACAAGAGCTATGCAATCTGCATCAAGTTGGGCTTTCTTCCCCAGAAAATATCCTACAGTGCCTTTGGCTATCTAGACGGGATCTTACAGCCAATCCCTTGTTGATTTTGGATTTCCTTAAGGTATATCTAAAGTCATGGACCTGATCTAGTGCTGCTGATCACCGGGTATGAGTAACATCAAATCGAACAAAAAAATATTGATGGGAAAAAAATGCTTAAATAACTATAAAACAGAGTGAAGAAAAACAAATTATGAGGAGAAACGAGTAAATATCCTTTCATGGTAATTTTTCAATGAAAGTCATAGAAAATAACCCGTAATAAATATTTACAATAATTGTTTGTATTTATTTCTCTTTTTTTAATGCGAACTGTTTTTTATTTAATATAATCAAATATTTAATTTAAAAATAAGCTACATTCACTTTTTTATCTCTGAAAAAAAAAAGAAATTTATAAATGAATTACAAAATGGGAAAAAATTTTGTCCCACATCGAAAGAAAGGACGGTGCAAGAAGTGGTCAAATAAAAAATTTTATTGATTTTTTTTTATTTGGGCAAAAATACATTCTTTTCCTTTATATTTCTTTCACAATGAAATTTAAATTTTGAAGAAAAAAGACATCTTAGTCTCTTTGTCGTTTTAGTCTTATATTACTAGTCCATCTGAAATGTGACTCATATCTTCAAATAATTTATCATCAAGCTGAAGTCTAAACATAATAGATTGGAAAATATTCTATACAAAAATCTGTCTTTTGTTTGCTGTTATGATAAAAGAATTCCACGCAGTGCTTATTTTAAATACCCAATAGTGAAACAAGAAAAGGTTAAAAGTTCCAAGAAAAAGCTATTCATCAACGCCACCATTGCAAAATTCCAATGCAGCAGCTGTCAAACGGAAAAGAATGAGAAATTTTATTTAGAATATCAAATCAGATCATTTGAATACAAAATAAAAAGGCATTGTGGGATTTTTAAATTCGATTTCAGTAAATCACACAAACTGCTCATTACGATTTTCGTTAGAAAATCAGGAGAATCTGAGTCAATTCTAATTTATCTTCCTTCAAAGGAATTTCATTTATTGTATTTAAGCCTAACCATAGAAAAAGGGATAAAGATTTGAATTTCTCAACTTCTCTCTGCTAATTCCCTTCCCCTATGTTTGCTTCTGTCACAATATGTTTTTATGCGAAAGAAACACAATAAAGGAAGTTATTTCAACACTTTCTCTTTTTTTAACGGTTCAAAAGATTTTTACTATAGAAACTACAATAAAATAGATTTATATTAGCTTTCTACGGTAAAACTTTGTTTTTTTTTTTAAAGGAAAGGGTAAAAGAATTTTTTTTGTATGCGTGTTCTAAAGAAAAACTAGGTTTTTAAATACAACAAAGGATGCTTGCGTGAGTGATTATTTAAGTGTCGGCGAAGTTTCTCGTTAAAAATGCAATTTGTAACGCTACCGGAAAGTTGTTTCATTTACCACCATATAAAACTAAAGAAGTTGTGTAAACTTTATTTAAAAGTTGGCATCCAACTCATTTAAATAGTGATTTAAAGCTTCCGTTAATTGAGGAAGCTGTTTAGAATAGCTTTCCTTTTTCATTAAATACGACTGTTCCCAGAGAACACAGAACATAAACAAAACATCACAAAAACCTATAGAATACTTGAAAAAATATTAGTGATGGAATTAATGTAGCATTATAGCCATCTTGTCGTACTTAACAGACTAAAATGTGGTGTAAGGATACAACAAACAAATGAGTAGAACACAAAAACAAATGTTCTGGGATCCGATATTGTACTTAGGGTGTTTCATATCTTTTGTGAATTAGTTTAAAAGACTTAAACTCGAGAAATTTGTGTAATACTAATCCAATTTCTGCTTAAGGGGTCTCAGGGGTGTTAACTTTTTCTGGAGGGCAGAAAATATAAACAATTTTCAAATACATATAACACTTTTAAATTAAAATTAAATAATTCGAATATTTTACACATTATTTATAAGGGAATAAGGCTTCAGAAAAGTGTAAAATGTTTAAAATATAATGATAATTTTAAAAATTATAAGCATATGAAAATAAGGATTTTTTTATAAGAAATATTAATTTTTACTGCGCGCATGCTATTTTCAAAAGCATTAGCTTTAATTACTAGCAATAAGTTGATTTATAAAGTTAAAAGTATCCTTATTACACCGTAGTAAATTTAAATAAATAGAATAATAAATTATATTTTTTAAAAAATTTAAAAAATTATATTTTTAAAAAAATTATATTTTTAAAATTTTTTTTAAAAATTTCAATATTTTTCAAATATTTTGAAATACAAAAGACATATTATTCTTAATTTACTAGGGCTTAAAGTGTATGATACATTTTATAATTCTATAAAGTTTTATGCATCAAAGGCTACTATTTTAGAAACTAGCGTGCGCGCATTAAAACTTAATTAATATTTCTTATAAAAGAATTTCTTATTTTCATATGCTTATAATTTTCAAAATTATGATTATATTTTAAACATTTTACACTTTTCGGAAGCCTTATTTCTTTATAAATAATGTGTAAAAGATTCATATTCTTTAATTTAAATATAAAAGAGTTATATGTATTTGAATATTGTTTATATTTTCAGCCCTCCAGAAAAAGTTAACACCCCTGAGACTCCTTAAGTTTAATGTATTTCATTATCCAAAAACCCTATTTAAGAAAAAAAATTGTTTTTTTTAAAATAAACAAATGCAATATTCTCTCTCTCTCCATCTATTACTATTGTATGATTCATTAAACTTTGCTTTCATTTAAACATCTAATAAAACAGTGCATGTACATCCGCGTATCTCAAACTGTAGGGTGTGCCCCTATAGTGGGGCGAGATAATTTTACCAAGGGCGTGAGCATGTCGAAAATAAAAGATTTAAGAAATATACTAATTTACTGAAAGGAAGATACATTCTGACATAATAAATAAAAAAACAAATTTACACTGATATAATGTACTTATAAATATATCAGTACTGCACAATGTGTTTCATCGTTAATTTATCCATACTAAGTTAATTTACCCATAGGCTTGTCATATACAAAATTTAATACTTATCTTGATAATTTGTACAGCTTACAATTAAAGTCGTATCGTAGATTTAGCATCAAAGTACATTATTATTGAATTAAATACATTGTTGTTGTATGGAGGGGGTGAGGGAGTGTTGAAAATTGTCATTGAAAATTGGGTCGTAAACATTGAACGTTTGAGAAGCACTGGTGTACTGAATACAAAGTTTATCAGCTGGCGTGTCAACATATTTATTGTATATTATCTTCATGCGCTTCAAAGCTTTGATGTGCATACGACTTTTAACAAATATGCCTGTGCACTCATATTCGCGTTCCCATCTCGAATCTATTTAACGCATGCGTAGGGATTCACAAATAGAGCGAACGCACGTAAAAAAATCACATTCCTGTATTAATACATTTAATAAATTTTATGCTACATTTATATTAGTATATTTACATTTTCTTCATAAATAAATTTTATATTATACTTATATCAGTATATTTATATTTTCTTTATTAATGTATTAATATTCTTAATGCTGTCTATATTTAAAATTTTTGAGATCATTTTTGTCATCATTCCCATATCTGTTTTCATTATAATAGGGTTATCTTTATTTTCAAAAACAACGATATAAAAATAAATTATTCTTAAAATAATATTGCACAATAATAAAGCTTACATTGGAAAATAATTTTCTTAATCTATAGATTAATGTATTGTTCAAATTCATACATAATCAAAAAATTTTGGGGGGGGGGGGGAATTACGAAAAATATGATTGAAAAGTTTTTGTATTTAAATCAACTGTAAGGGTGCCAATTTTGTTTCAAAGCTTTCAAACTCTTTCTTGCTCTTTGTTTTTCTGCTTGAAATGTCTTGGTACGAACTAAAATTGAAATTACAGCGAACAATAATTATTTCATGTTTATTTATTTAATTATTCCTTCTAGGGTAAACAGGGTTTTTGCACAGCTATAAATCTATAAAGTAGGTAAGCATATTCCACACTAGGTCTGCTTATGAAAGGAAAAAAAGTGTAATTTTCGTTATTAAATAAATTCAAAGTGTTAGTGTTCCCGAACATAATTTAACTGCATATGAGATTCGTGAAAAATCTTATTTGTAGTTTTTATTACTGTAATAGATTTGATTATGTTCAGTAATTATTTTCTAATTTAATTATTTATTAAGAACACGTTAATTAACAGTTGTAATTACATTATTTGCAATAAATCATAATAGATTAAATTTTTATTTACTTATCTTTAAGGAAAAATGGAAAATTTTGATTAAAAAAAAGGTTAAATTTCTGGGGGATTATACATTAGAGATTCAAGTTTTATTACAAAAAAACATTGAATTCCTGTGCATTGTTTGATATATTTCAGTGGATGTTTCACTTTTTCAACTGATTTCGGTGCAATTGCACACTATTTTAAAAGCGTTTTCAAAGTGTCATTACTTTTGTAGTATTTTAAAGCCCAAAATTAATGTAGCCCATACATAATGGACAGATTACAGTTTCATGATGACTATTTTTTAAAAATATATATATAACAAAAATTAAATAGTTTAAATTAACTAACGTTTTAAAAACATGAAGTAATATTGTGTGATTGAAGACTTTTAGTATGTAATCTTATATCTTACTCGCTTTTACCGTAGAGCTTTCTGCTAACGTTCTTTTCTGATTGTGGGCAAGATTTAAATAAGTACTCGTAAAAATTCTAAAATAAAACTTCGTACTTATGTTTTAATACACAGGCCTCCCGAAGCTAATGAACAAGGATTTTCTTGGAATTAATTCTAGAACAATAATGCTCCCTCTTAACGAATCAGGTAAACGTGTTCCACGAGTTGCATCGACAACATTTTGAAGCCAAAAGTTCGAGACTAATAAAATAATTTTCTAAAAATCTTCAAAATTTCTAAGGATCATTTTTAGGGAAATGAATGGCTTTCTTATAAAGTAAATTTGTACTGAAGATAGAATTATTGATATACAACAATATTTATCAAGAATTTTTTAAAAAGTTCGAGCTTAAACACATGTTGTACAAAAACTTTGGAGACTTGTAAATTAAACACTTTCAGAAGGATTTGTTTTTTAGATTTAAATACATATATATCGTCGCAGTACCTCTTCTTCGTGTTGGTTGAAGTGAAAAAATCTCGCTCAAAATTAATATCCCCGGCTTCATTTAAACGCAGCAGCATGGAGAAGCCATTGGATCAAACTCGAATTGTGATTATCACAAAATGTGCAATACTTTATTTTTTTAAAGTTAACCACTAGAAATGACTAGGAAATATGCAGGCAAGATAAGCTGTTGTGTAAGAATCAGTTTTGTACTTATTTGAAGGGGATACAACTCCTCGGCGTTGAGAATCCCAAAATCTCAGTAGTTTTGAATATCAAAAGTATATAAAATATGACTTCGTCACGAATTAATGTGGCACAATATCGTCCACAATCATCTCAACAGTCCTCTCTATATATCTAATTGATATATCTCACTGCTATTCAATAGTGATGCTCATTTGTATTGAGGTGTTGTTCTAGCCTAAAGTGCAAATTTGGCTAAACCTAAAGAAACCCAAATTATAAAGGATGGACATAATGGAAAGGCCATTCTAACAAAATGGGAAAATTTGCAATGCTGCTCATCAGAATTCGAATTAGATAAAAAAAATACGATTTCCATTATTATTTCGTCTTATTATCATTAATTTTATAACAATCAATTTGGACAACCGATTTTAATATTCGCTCAATCGCATTCACACTCCCGCGAGGAATATTAATTTCAATAACTATTACCATCCCATATTCAACTATGAAAAATATATGCAGATCGAATTAAAATTTATTCAAAAATGCAAATATTTCAGTTTTTAAGCAATCATTTAAATAAAACAAGGTATTTATCATTCAAAATTACCTTTACAAATTGATTCATCATGTTATTTAGAGTAAAACTTTATTGGTACCGTTCTACACAAATCTTGTAAAGGAAGCTCTAAAACATTCTTGCCTGGAAGGAACACAGCTCGCTGTTATTGAAAGCGAAAGGGTATAAACAACTTTTCGATATGCTTCAGAGAGCATATGATGCTCTTTACAAATTAAGTGCACCTAAGAATAAAAAGAACGAATAGTGTTAAAGATGAATTATTGCATTATGTTTAAGATCTTCTATGCATATTTTTATGCTGTTATTTACTTTGCCATTCATGCGTGATATTTTGTGTAAATACCCCAAATATTTTCCCTTTGTTTTGTTGTTTAACGCTGATAAACGTGTTTGTTTATTATGATCTTCAATAATCCTTACTAATTAAGTGTTATAAATCGTTGTAAAAAAAGTTTCTCACAGAAGCAGATAAAATGTGTCACATTTCTACATATGGAGCATCCAATAATACATTTTCTTTTATTTCTTTTTCCCTTTTTGAGCTATTATTTTTCCCAAAATAGACATTACATATTCCCCAAATGTAGTTGATTCTTTTTGAATATCATTTACAGTATATGCCTGTATATACTCACGCATTTAATTTCAAAATGAATTTTTTAATTATTTGGTTTATTCACCGTATAACGCGCATCTACTTTTTTTTACGAAGAAACTTGAAATGTACATGTGCAGTGCTCTTTCTTTTTTTTTGAAGTCATTCGTTAGATGTATTACATCAGGTTTTTGAACACAATGGTATACTTTTAAAATTAAAACCCTAAAGAGCAAGAAAAGAAATGTTAGAAAGTATGTGGATGTCAGAAGGTAAACAAAACATTCAGAAAAAAAGACAAAATGAATCATTTCGGTCAAGAAATAGTGTATAAGTGGATAATAAAAGCATATAATGAAATTAAACCTGATAAAATTCAAAAGTTATTTTTAAAAAATGTGGTATATTTAACAGTCTTGATGGAGAGAACGGCAGTCTATTATTTGCTTATAGATCAGAGTATAGCAGTGTTGTTGAAGATGAAATGCCTGAAAATTCGACGATGCACCTGAAATTGGCGAAATTTTCATGCTATCCCAGTGCTTTCTCAAACTTTCTATACTTGCAACCCAATTGTCAATTATAATTTTCATCGCACCCTTTTCCATATAATAACAATGTATTGAATTCATTAATAATATACTAGGACCTAAAGCAAGGGTGTCAAACTCAAAGGCTAACTTGGCTAAATAAACACAGTTTAACTTAATGTAGACCCCAAAAAATCAATTTTTATAGAAACGTAGGTTTATTTTGAAAAATGTATTATAATAAACATATATGAAAGAACAAGAAAAAAAAATTTTTTGCGTCCCCTAATATATTTGACACCCCTGACGTAAAGCTACAATACGACTTTAATTATAAACCGTACAAATTAACAAGATAAGTATTAAATTTTGTGTATAATTTTATGACATTCCCATAGGGTCACTGGTAATTATTAAACTTGTTCTTATAGTATTGTTAAATTAATTATGAAACACATAGAGTGTGCGGTATTAATACATTTATAAGTGTATTGTAACAGTGTAAATGTGTATTTTATTTTTTATTATGTCAGAATGTGTTTTGTTTTATTTCAATAAATTAATAATTTTTTAAAAAATAATCTTTTGTTTTCGATTTTTTGATATACTAACGCCCCCTTGTAGGGTTATCTCCCCAGGGGGCACACCCCGCAGTTTGAAGCGCACTGTGTTATCCAATTTCGAAAGCTCGTAAGGTATGTCATTTCCTGTAAATAAACATCACATACATATATGTTAAAATCTAATTTTTTTTAATACGCATCTTTTTATTTTTAAAGATTTTCGATCTTATGTTTTTGTGTTAAAAGTGTGCATAAAACGCTGAGTTAAAAAGTAAAAAAATGAAGGTATTGCTTCAGCAAAAAAGAGTGTGAAATTGATTGCGTCTCAAGAATTTTTATATTACAGATAAAATTTTAAGTGCATTGCTTACAAAGTAGATTTTAACTCTTTACAAACGAATTCCGCATTGAAAAAATATATTTTTGTCGTATGTATATATATAATCTCGAAACAGTATTTACTTTAAATGCATTTTTATTTCGTTCTATTAATGCTAAGGATATTAAGAACTAAGTGTTCAATTATTCTAAATGGTTTTTTACATTCTCGTTCAAGCAGCCTGTCCTTATGAAAGCAATATAAATACCTTTGATAGATGAAATATTCATTAATTTGATAAAATGAATATACAATGCACGTTTAATAATAATTATTCACTTTTATGTAGAATGAAGTAGAGTGCATTAAATGAAGGTCACGTGATTTCAATGGAATCCATTTGTAGTGATGACAGTTTACATTCACACTTATTGTAATTATCAATTGGACACAGGTGTACTGCAACCACGAAAAAAAAATTTCAGAATCAATTCATGGATTCTTTTATGTCCTTCTCGATTCCTGTCATCGAATTTTCATTTATTTATTCATTTTTTAAATTGCCTTTCCAGTCATTTATACATTGCAACTTGTTCCGCTAAAGAGTTAAATAAAAAAGCACATTATCATGCCGTTCTGCAAAACTGAAACAAGAAAGTATGCCAAAAAGTAAAATTAATAGTGCCTTTTTAATTAATTTCAACCAAAATTTATTATTTAAATACATTTTAATTTGATATTTTATAACGTAATCAGAGAAAATAGGTAACAAATTGAACCGATCGTAGTTTGGATGGAATAAAATTTATCAGAGCTAAAACAGTTTTAGTACTAAAGAATTTATTTGGATTCAGTTTGTTAATAAAGTAGAACGTCGTTTATCCGAATGTTTATTATCCGGAGCGTCAAATATCCGGACCTAAGTCCGGATACGATTTCGAACAGTGCAATAATAAACAGTTCTTTCGCTGAGGCCAAAATTGACGGGAAAATCTAAGGTGAGGGATATTCGGGGAATTTAAGTGGTGTGATTGGGCAGACATCTGTGCAGAATATAAGGTCAGTTTGTTTCCAACTGAGGGGTTGTATACATGCTCTTTTGTTGAGTATTGTTGATGTAGAAACCTATATCGCATGCGATGCAGAAGATAATGGATTTCAAATGCTAAATAATGACGAAATTGGGACTTCAGTGCAAGAAAATCCGACCCTGTCGACGATGAAACGGATGAAGACGAGGACAACAACGAAAGCAGCAAGTATCCATCAAATGCTGACGCATTCTGCGTTAGAGACAGCTATGGAGTGGTACGAACAACAATCAGAGTGATGTTCTATTCAACTACTGCTGCTCAAGAGAATCCTAGATCTTGCAGCGAAAAAACGAAGGAGTACAATGGTACAGCGAAAAATAAGCGATTATTTTCCACAATAAATTAATATAACGACATTTTGCCCCTATTTTGCTTTTTCTTCAAGCACGTTTCCCGCATGTGATGATTTTCAATATTCGTATAGTGTCCAATTTCATATTCTGCATGAATCGCATTTGATTTTCGGTTATCCGAACAATCGCGTATCCGAACGGTGTCCGATCCCGATTGATTCGGATAAACGACGCTCTACTGGATTGCTTTGCGTTTGCCTTGCCGTTGGTTTTCATGAAGTTTCTTTTCAATGATTTGAAAATGTAAATAGAGACGTAAATAACTGACAGTTTAATTATAGTTATCCGCCATATAATGCTCAATTACATTAGAAGTCCACCAAGTATAAAATTATAAATTTAGAGGATAATTATAACTTAGGGGATAAAATTATACATTAGGGTGGCTTGACTTTTAAACATAGTATTTCTAATATAAAACTTTCAGACATTTTTAAGTTTTAAAATATTAATATTGATAAACAATTAGATGTAACACTGGATGTCCAATAAATGTTGTTGTTGCTTATGGCACCTGATCCTGATCGACAGTAACATCAGATCAAGGTCCACGAAACTCATCGCGGCTAAGGGATAGAATTTTACGCCTGTCGTTAGTCTTAGCTTTGAGCCCCATTAAGGTGACAGTACGATTTTTCTCGGTTCTACCCGAATTTTAAAGGATAACACCCTGAGGGGGTTTAAGAGCCTCCCATTTCTATTCCCCTGCCACCAACCTCGCGAGAGTTGGATGTAGTGTATCCATAAATACACGACATGCAATTCGAAGAATATACAATGTAAAATAATTATAAATTGTTGTGCAAGAAAAAATTTGGCATTATAAAATTAAAAATATAAATCTATTGCGTCTTTCGGTGTCAACATTTATTTAAGATGTAATCTTGTTTAAGGAAAAATTTAGCATGACGAAGAACATGACAGAAGCATGCGCTTGTGTGTGCGTGTGTGTACACTTAATTTTTAAAAAGCTTTCTTCGAATGTTAATTATGAAATAAAAATGTTGTTTAACAAGCAAGTTAAAATCAAGTTTGTATTTGTTAAATTCCCTTAACATTAACGAACTTGCACTTTCATGATACTTGTTAGTACGGCTAAACTAAAGCCTTATGACTAATAGTTTATTCGTTCTATCATTTTTTTTCAAAAATTTCCAGTACATTAATATTTATTAAACTTTTTCTTAAAAAATTTTTTGTTTGTATTGGAGTATCTTTAAAACATTAAAAAAAAACTAAACAACATATGATATTAAGTAAAATCTTTGAAAGAAGTGGCATGATACATATTTTATACTTTGTAACTCAAATTTCACAATAGAACATGTATCAATATCAGTCTTATGTTATATTCACATGATGTTCAGTAACTCGTTAGTCATGAGTTTCATAACATATATTATTTCTTTTTAATTAAAAAAAAATATTCATTATACACAGCAATAAATTCCCACTGATTTAAAGCCGTTTTAAATTTATTTTTAAAGTCTGCCTTTTAAGATTTTGAAAACTTGGCACAATTTGGCGATTTCTAATTAATTAGAACTAGAGCTTTGACGCGCGCGCGCCAAATAAAAATGATACACACATTTCATGTTTTTTTATCTGCAGTTACACATTTTAAGTGGAATCATTAAAAAAATATTTTAGTGCGTGGGATACATTAAAAACATAGATCAATAATAATTATCACGAGCGATGATCACATATTTAAGATATCAATTTTTGGCGATGATTTCTATTTAAAAATTTCTCACGTAACTGAAAGTCATTTTTTAAATGCGGAGATAGTATAAACAGCTTACGACGTTGCATGTGATGTATCGAATAATTTCTGCTTTTTTCCACATTTCCTTTTTCGATATGTAAATGGAAATTAAGGACAAGGCCATAACGGAAAAGTAAAAAACCACAAATGAATTTTAATATCCCTTCTCCACATACCGGAAGGTTTTTACTTGAAATATTTGAACAGGAAAGTTAATGTCGGGAATAAGTGATAAATATTGTAATATAAAGTACAATTTTATGCAAAATGTTACATGTTTATGTTCGGGATTGGGAAAATCATTTAAATTAATGTACATTTTCTTCGCGTTTAATTGTAATTAAATGTACATAATATGAAAAGAGGTCATTTGCATTGTAAATATGAAATCACAGAAGTAAAATTCTTCGAAAAAATAGAAATAATAAAAATTCTCCAAGAACTAAGAAACTTGATAAGAAATTTAAATATCTTACTTTACATTTTAAGACTAGAAAAGTTTTGGATTAACTAGGGTCAGCTAAAAGTTAAATCAATACAAATTATTAATTTACAAACTGAGAAAAATTAGGTTATTGATTTTGTTGTGTTATAATGGGCCGTCAGCGAGTTCTATCCTCTCAAACTCGGGTTTCTTCCGGCCAGACAAATTGGATCTCCGAACTAAATGTCATTACGAAATAGTATATAAGTAGTCGCGAATATAGAGAACAGTTAGTGTTGGGGACACACTATTGCCACTCTAGTACTGCCTAAATAATAGTGCATCACTGCTTGAGAATTAGAAGGTTCCGGAATATTTCTCTTTGTCGGGTTTTGGAGGTTGCATTTTATTTCGAAAAGTAGAATTAATTCTTACCATTCAGTTTGTGTAGTTCGCATATCGTGTACTTAGTTCTAACATTTAAATAAAAAAAAGTAAATTATTGTGAATACCTGTTGGTATCATTTTGTGGCTTCCCGATTCATGCTCGTTTGGATTACCCCCCCCCCCCCGCCGCCGAGAATTCCAACAATCAGCGAGATCTAAACCTCAACTCACACGATGTGGAGGTACCGCGGCAGTAGAAAACGATAAAAATATCTCAATGTGTAATACTATGTGAGTTTAAATTGAAGACAGTTGGGGGACTTTAAAGTCAAGTTATTATGCATATGCAGCATGTTGAGGAAAACGCGAATGATATGCGTGCGTGTAAGTACAATACATAATAACACACTTAGGATTCGTTGCACATGCTCGGAAATAGCATCAAAATAAACTTTTTTGATTATGCATTCTGTATAAACAGCATGCGTGCGCGTATTCAAAAGTCTCACAAAACTGTTTTACATACTTAATCATTCAGTTCTCACACACACAAATTCGCGTCCACTGTTTTTAATCTTGTTATATATTCGTTGGCTTCCTTTTGAATTATTGTGAATGTGTTACAAAATGTTCCATGACAGTGTTATTCAACCTGGGCTCCACGGAACGCTAGGGTTACAAAATGGTACATGGCAGTGATCTTCAAACTGGATTCCGTGGAACCCTAGGGTTACAAAATGTTCCATGGCAGTGCTCTTTAATCTGGATTCCGTGGAACCCTAGGGTTACAAAATGTTCCATGGCAGTGCTCTTTAATCTGGATTCCGTGGAACCCTAGGGTTACAAAATGTTCCATGGCAGTGCTTTTGAACCTGGATTCCATGGAACTCTAGGGTTACAAAAATGTTCCATGGCAGTGCTCTTTAATCTGGATTCCGTGGAACCCTAGAGTTATAAAATGTTCCATGGCAGTGCTTTTCAACCTGGATTCCATGGAACTCTAGGGTTACAAAATGTTCCATGGCAGTGCTCTTTAATCTGGATTCCGTGGAACCCTAGAGTTATAAAATGTTCCATGGCAGTGCTTTTCAACCTGGGCTCCATGGAACGCTAGGGTTACAAAATGTTCCATGGCAGTGCTTTTCAACCTGGATTCCATGGAACTCTAGGGTTACAAAATGTTCCATGGCAGTGCTATTCAACCTGGATTCCATGGAACCCTAGGGTTACAAAATGTCCCATGGCAGTGCTTTTCAACCTGGATTCCATGGAACTCTAGGGTTACAAAAAGTTCCATGGCAGTGCTCTTTAATCTGGATTCCATGGAACCCTAGGGTTACAAAATGTCCCATGGCAGTGCTTTTCAACCTGGATTCCATGGAACTCTAGGGTTACAAAAAGTTCCATGGCAGTGCTTTTCAACCTGGATTCCATGGAACTCTAGGGTTACAAAATGTTCCATGGCAGTGCTCTTCAATCTGGATTCCGCGGAACCCTAGAATTACAAAATGTTCCATGGCAAAAGAACTCAACTTAGGTTCCGTGCAACCCTAGGGTTTCCTGAAACAGGGGATCTCTAAATGATCCCTATTTGCTTCAACAAAACGTCAAAATTTTAGTAAAATTTTAATTTTATTACAGATTGAGTTCTTAAAGGCAGTTTGCTTGTGACAATAAATATTTTGTGCAGAAAATAAAATGCTAAATTTCGTAAATTCTGAAAAGATGTTTAAGAAACTAAACAATATTAAACCAAAGACTAAAAATATTTTAGTTCTTTTTAGAAAATTGAATATTTTTAACATAATGCGAAATGTTTCTTTAAATATATTGATAATATTTTTGAGGCAAAGCAAACATTGGAAGGATGATTGTTGTCGTTGTTGTTGTGTCTTTCCCGCAGGGGGGAAGGAATGAAAGTTGCCATTGCCTGTGAGACAGGTTGGACTTCCTTAACGATAGAAGGCTACACCACCTATCTCCACCTCCACAATTTCGGTATGGAGCTGAAGGGGAGGGAAATATTCTCCAGCCCCCTGCACTCGTGGTTTTTGCTGCGACCGCCCACAAGACTTTCGGACTCACTGATTTAACGAGCACGTACTCCGTCTATACTCGGTGGTATTTAGTGGCATCGAACCACTAGGCTACCCACGGCCCCCTTGTTACCCACTAGGCTACCCACGACTGTTAAATAGATAATAATTGCTTGAATATTAGGTGATGCAAAAACAAATTAGATTCAGCAGTTCTAACAAGAAAATAAAAGCGATTTCAAGTTTCAATGACTTACAAAGTAATTTAAAACTATCTCAACCTTTATAAAATAAGAAAAAATTTTAGCATCAAATTCAATTATTTTCTTTAATTTTCTTTACATAAAGTACTTATATAACGTATTGATCTATTTTAGATATATTATTTTAAGATATATTCATTAAAGGGTATATGTGAGGTACTTAGAAATACCTTATAGTTCAGAGGGCTCCACGAGTTGACAAATTTTAAAGACGACTGTCCTTTGTGTGAAACCTTAATACATCAAACTAAATTTAATTTGTGTTAAAGCCTGAAAAAAATTTCCTTTAATTTAAATAAAGACTTAAAGCTGTTTTTATATGCAGAGATTTCTTTTCGAACATGCTGCTTTAATGTTTTTCGTGCATACTGTGGGCTAATATAGTTGCTGTCTGGATAGACTTGAATAAAACGTTATCAGCAATTTCGAAACGCGTGCGACTTAAAGCTTTTATTTAACATTCTAAAACAATGCTTGCAAGATTTCTTCTGCCCCAAGGATATGTCGACGCAATACTCAATATCATTGCATTGAATTAAAACAATGCTTTCAGAGACATTGTGGATCCTCTCTATCAATGTCATCCACACAACAAACTATAACTTTCAGTGGTGGAAAAACACATGGTTAAAACGTTAAGGATATTCACGATTTATAAAAATTAAAGGTCGAATCAATATATTATGGTACCTGCCAATGTATCTTCAGGATCAAAATCACAATATTCTTCAGGGTTGAATTAAATATTTTCGAATTTTCCAAGCGTGATGCATATTCTTGACTGTATTATTTTCCTTGTAGAGTTTTAAGGCGGAATAATTTTCATAGGAGAATTGTTTCTTCTTTTGTAATAATTCTGTTTTTCCTTCTGTTTTTCTTTTTGTAAGTTTTTAAATGTTTTAGTCAAACAGTCATTATTTTATATTTCGATTCTTGCATTCTTAAATAAAAAAGGACAATTTTTTTCACAAATTTCACGAGTCGTGAATAGTTTATATTATACACGTGATATACAAAACTCTATAATTTAAGTTTCTTAGCTTGTAAAAAATTTATTTAATTATTTTTCAAAAATTATTAAGGTATCCGAACCAAGAGTGCTTTTTTAAAAATGACATACTAAAACAAATGCTTTTTTAAGGTTCAACACCAATAAAAATGTTAATACTTAACCGGCAATATTTAAAATAAATCATCTAAATTCTATGAAAATCATAATTATAAGTAAAATTTTAGCAATTTTTTAAAAATTCTCGTATAACGGTTAGAGAAAAAAAGTAATAAACATATGAATAAAAGTATTATTAAAATAAAGTACAGACATTTATCTGGGGACTGACTAAAATTTTAATGTTTTAGAGTTGATCGAATAAATATTATAAAAAATGTGACATATTTATGAAAGACTTATTGAAATGTACTCGATAACTTAAAAAAATATTCAAACAGTTATTTTAGTATTTTCCCTATAAAATATATATATATATATCAGGTTCAAAAAGTTTCATAGAAATACATTTGTAATATTTAGAGTTAGAATCGCCATGATAGATTTTGAATAATTTAAATGTCCATTTCTGGTAGATAAAAGACCCACTCCCTCAATTTAATGTAGAAACAAAATAATATGTTTTTAGATCCAAAATATTGCTGTATTTAACAAAATGTTTTTAAAATACCAAAAATATTGTAGCGAATTTCACTGTTGGGTTCAGGGATTGAATAGATTTTAATCAGGACAGCGATAAAACAGTTCTTTATTATCAGCCCAATGAAGAATACAATGTTCAGAAAGGCATAAGAACAGCTGAAGTCACAGTAATACAACACAACAGTAACACAACGCAATGCACTGATCCAGTGGGAAATAGATAAAATGCAAAGCCGTAGGCTTTCGTACTCTCTTCGGCATAAATCACGACGGAATCACCCGTAAAGTAACAGAGGCTGCCGGCGCGTCTGAGCTTCAAGAAATCTGAGTAACAACTCATGTTGCATTTCAGTATGTCTTATATAGACACGGCGAAAGTGGTAGAACATTCCAGAAAATAGGAGAACCGGAAGTCGGAACCGGAACCGGAAGTCGTCAAATATCGCCAAATTTGGCGACACTTGGCAACAAATTTGCCGACAAAATAAGTTGCCAAAATTGTCGCCAACTAAACGATATCTCGCCAATTTGGCGAGATACCCAAAGAGCCCCATGTTATTTACAAGGTCCCATAGCAATTGATCTAATTCACATGTTTACATGCAATAAACAGTAATCCTGCACTATTTTTCAAGCAGAATAGTAATTTTGACATAATTTAACATAATAAACACATTTTAAATACCAAAATCGTAACAATATGTGTTTTAGTTAAAAATGGTCATTTCAACATGTTCGAATACATTAAGAAATCATATTTACACAGTAAAAACTTCACATTATTCATTTCAAAAATAAATAAATAAGAATCTATTTTTATTTATTCTCTAATTTCCTTATACTTTAATTGCTTCATAAATGTTTCTCTAAAGTGACGTGTCAGTGCTTAATTTTTTAAAGTTCGTTTGAGAACACAGCCTTTTTTCCTGTGATTTACATTAATAATACGTTCTTTCCAAGTTCCCAACAATGAAAAAACTGCTTCTGCAGTCAATTATTACAAATCGATTACGAAACTATCAATATCGTATTAAAATTTTATATAAAAAATAGATTTTAGAATGGTGATTCACTCCTTTTTAAATTCTTGAAAATAAATAAATTCTCAGGATAACTTTTTACCAATGAAAATAAAACAATTATGCAATTTTTATACCATCCCTTCAACTGTCTTTCAGTTCAATTCCGCATCAAAAATAAATCCCTCAAAACGTCACACTTTTCGAATCTTAACAAAAATGAAGAAAAGAAACTGAAAATTACGCGTTCGCAAACGCTCTCTATATATAACTCTTCGAATTTATTTTACAAGCCGACAATTGTTCAGCTTCACAAATTGCTTCAAAAGGCCGTTGTCCCTTATCTCTTTTATTGAAAAAACATTTTCTTTCTTTGATCGCGTAACATCGGATAAGGAAGTTGACTTTTTTTCACATCTGCATCCCAGCAAATGTTGTGTTAAGTGTATGGATTATTGGACATGATAGGTCAATCGGGAGGAATGGATTTCAAAGAACAAAAGGGATATTCCGGATTGAATTCTTCACGACTGTCTTTGTTTTGATACATATTTCGTATTCTTGATAGTTCATTGTGACTTCCTATTGCAGGAAAGGATTTTAATATTTTTTTTTTCAAAATTATAAAAAGAATTCAAGTTTCAGTAGTTTAATAAAATTTAGTAGTTAGCTGGTCTGTTGCTTTTAAGCTGGTTGAGTCAATTTTCGACAAGCCACATAATGAATGGTGAAATAGTTTTTGGTGCAATTAAAACCTGAGTATCCAATTTGTTGCAAAAAATTAATATCACACTAGAAACTGTGCGAAGGCATTGGGAAACAACCGGAGTGGCTTAACGTACACCCTCGCATCACGAGGGAGGCAGGGTTCTAGGGGTCCCAAAGGCTGTGATATGTTATGGTTTTGCAATGCTGTGTAAGATCCAGCATGAGGTCCAAACCCTGACTTTTCAGGGAGGACCAAATATTCTCCGTTACGCCACTGGGAACAACCTCAAAATCTAAAGTCGCAGTTAAAAGATGAGAACGACATTTAAGCTCACATCTCATCTTCCATGTTCCTGTCCTACACAATGTGATGACCATGAACTTCATGTTTTGACCATGTATGAGCTCTTTCTTTTACGATACAGACAGCCGCGTCTTAAAATAGGGTTCAGATCCGTGGCTCACCAAGGGTGGACGAAGAATACATTACATTCACCAATGAGTAGTTTTACCTTAAAATTCTACCTTGATAAAAGCTGGCAGCGACTGGATTTTTTTAAAATTTTTATTACATTTCCTTCCTTCCTTGGCAGCTCGACAGCCCGGGGTTGGCCTTGGCCTTCTCAAGGAGCCTTTTCCTGGACAGCCTTCTTTCTGCTAGTGTTCTCGAATTTTTAGTTTTCAGAACCAGGAGATCTTTTTCTAGGCCATCCATCCATCTAAGATTTAGCTTGCCTTTTCTCCGTGTACCAATTGGTTAGTCAATGAAGACTTTTTTAATGGTGCGGTCTTCGTCCATTCTGACAACGTGGCTTGCCCATTTAATTCGTTGTACTTTGATGAAGTTGACGATGTCAGATTCTTTATATTAGTGATAGAGTACCAAATTTGATCTTCACCACGTGCCATTTTCTTAAATTCCTCCAAAAATAAATCTTAAACTCTTCCTTTCATAGATATTTATGTTTTCCTCTGCTCGAGACATGGACCAAGTTTCACATGCATGAGTTAAAACTGTCTTACTACATTTTTTCATATTAAATTTTATTCTCTACTAAAAAAATTAAAGTAATATGCTAAGCAATATTTTAGTATTTTTAAGACAAATTCAAACTATAAAACAACATTTTATCTGCAGTTAATCTGCAAATAGAGTCTTGTAATCTTCTGTTTGTCTTTTCCAAGGTGCTGTGTTGGCCTTTATAATTACAACGCAAATTCACATAAATCTGTCCTATCTGGACGAATTTCTGTTAAGTGACGAATGAGCAAATTCAATGAACAGTCAGCTTTTGGGTCCCCCTAGAGTCCGGGGCCAGAGTTGTGGGGGTGTACATGACGCCAGTGAATCTAGCGTACCATATTTGGGGTGTTTCGGAGAGGATTATCGTAACTCGCCTTTTTTCTTCACGAAACCATTCAAGATCTGAACACAGCGATGTTGGAGAAGTGGGAGTGATTGATGCAAAGACTCATAAACACAGTCTACTTTCCAACAATATAATTCACATTTTGAAAGCTATACGTGTAAGATAAGACCATATTCATTATTAGCTCCTGTTTTCTTCAATCTAGTAGAAACCTCCATTTTAGACATTTCTGCTCTGAGGAGACGAGCACAGGATCATACATATATATTCCGATTAGGCCCTTTTTTCCTTTTTGGTATTATATCAACTTATGCATACACATTGTAAACTTCATTAAAATATCTCCAGTATTTTTGGAGATAATCAGGCAATAGTTTCTAATTTTTAAATACAAGTAAAATACAAGTGCATTGAAGAACCATGGTTTCCAATCTTTGGATGAATGATAATTAAAAAAAATATATTTTCTCTATTTTTTTTAAATATTGACCCTAGAGAATGAAGATTGTAAATATGTTGGGGCTCAGAATTCAAAATAATTTATACCTATTTTTATTCAAAATTACATAAACATTTTTACATGATGCAAAAAAATTTATTTTGCGTATTTCCTTCATTCCATTTAAATAAATGCATAAAGTTTACCTTTCTAATTGACTTTTACATATATTGTAACAAATATTGATTTGAACGTTTGAAATATGTTGTTCATAAAATTTCAGTTTTAGGAGAAAAACGAAAAAAAAATGTATTATTTAGCTATGTATGAAATTTCATTTGTCATAAATTATTATTTATAACAAGCAATCGATTTTTTTAAAGAAAATACGTAACCAAAATTTATACATTATTTCTGTATTATTAACATACTCAAATTTAGTAGTTCCTTTTATTTGCTCCTTTAAATTTAATCCTGAAATTTTATAAAATCTTAATGTTTTTATCAAGGAAATATTTATAAAGGACTTATTTTTAGTACAAATAGATTTCTGTTTAGTGCTTCAATTTGAAATTGCATTTTGTCTTTCTTTCAATTGTAAATCAATTGTTTTCTGTTTGTTTAGTGATCATACATAAAAGGATAAGGAAAATAAACGAAAACAAATGAGCGTCATTATTAAAAAATTTTCTTATATTATACAAAAATACTACGTTGTAAAAAGTGAAACTTCAGAAACATTGAAAAAAGTAATCAAACTTCGCACAGCATTAAATATCAAATATTAAAAAGGTGAGAATGTTTTGAATTACATAAAAAACACAATAATGTTATTCTTTGAAAAATGGTTATATCATCCAATTTTATTATAAACGTAAATTATAAGTAGCTGAATAATAAAAAAAAAAAGATATGAAGAATCATTACCCAAAAACATAAGCAAAATATCTAAATTAACGAAACTTATCCCATCTTCTGGTTTACTCTGATCTAAAGATAACAAAACATTGTAGCTTTGAGATGAGAGTTGAAGGAAATTGGAACATTGAAAATTGAATAATTGGAAAATACGTTCTATATTATTTAGAAATAGAATTGGTGCTTATTTTTTTGTATCCCTTTAACAAGCCATTTACCATTTGTTACAAGGAAAATCTATCATCCCTTCCGCAAAAGTCATAACATAAAAGAAATCGAGTTGCATAAAATAGTTGGTTTAAATTTTTCTCGTCAAGAGTAAAAGAAGAATTTTTCAGTGTTGTCTTCCGTTTCATGTAAATTTTTATTTCGCTTTTAGCGTTCTATTTCGTTAAGCCTATTTTTGTTTCCGTTAACTTTTTGATATTTAACAATTAGATGTTAATTAGGTATATTTGTAAATAGATGGGTTTTTTTTCAGAATCTATTAATCAGGTCAAAATACTTTTTTAAGTCAACTGATGACAAAAAAAAAAAAAAGTTAAAGATAATTTAATTCAGCAATTTTTTTTACTGTGTGTTTTTGAATTGTTCCGAAAACACTCATTCTGTTTATAGTGAATAGATTTCTCAAAAAAAAACTATTGATATAAATTTTCATTTAGAACTATAAATGAATTCAAGCCCAAACCATTGCTACATAATAAGAATTGCTGTAGCTTTAGCATAATTATCCTTTTTTTTAATTCCTACTATTAGTTCAAACTCTCCCTATATATATATATATATATATCTTGTTCAAATTTTCAATCGTTAATAAAATACTTTTTATTCATCCACTCAAGTTAAAATACATTTTTTAAACTTGTAGTGGATGATGCTTTATGTTAATGCAGTTTTTTAGAATATTAATTTATTAAATTTAATTAATATTTTTTAGTTTTATATGGGCGAACAAAATTTCTTTTATTTTAGATATTTAGCAGGATATAAATTTAGGGATAAATACCGTCAGTGGCGAAGCATGTAGATCAATAAAAAAAATTTCTTTTTCAGATCCTTTTTTTCATTCTGGGTTCTAGTCTGAGTCTAGGAGGGAATAAAATGGAAAATGAAGCATGTGAAAGAAAAACTGAAGAAATTTTTTGCCACTTAATATTATGATTCTGTCATATGTATATGTATATTTATATTAATTGTAATTATTTAATAAAAAGTAAGTAGAATAAAATTTTTCTTTGTTGACCTAAGTAGGAATTGACTAAATTTTTTTTTTTTTTTTTGCTACTTGTTTAATGTGTGTTTTGTAATATCTTCTAAATTTTTTTCATTAAAGAAGTAAATATTGTAACATTGCTCCCTCAAAATATCTATTCGATAAATTTTAAATTTTTCAATATTATTTTAAAAGAAGAAAATAAAAATTTTATTTTGTATAACAAATCTGTAATGATAAAATTAATTTTTACAACCAAAAAAAATTGTTTAAAATATTTTACTAAAATTATGATAGCCAATTTAAAGCCCAAACCAACAATTGTTAATATTAATTATTGTTTATACATTTTATTGTATGATGGTTCAGAAACCTTCGTAACTGCTGGAAATAGAAGTTTGTTTATGTTTATAGAATAAAAAAATCATTATATTTTGATTACTGATTAAAATTATTTATCATAAAAATTAACTAAAGTCTCTCTCATTTTAAACATACGTATAATGGAAACTGCTGTTGAATATTATGTATTTAAACTCAGATAAAATTGTAGGGTATATTTTCGAACAGATAATCTTATGTAATTAAATTTTCTTTGCAAATATACATTTGCAACAAAAAAAAACCAAAAGAAAGTAAGTAAATTGAATTAAATAGATTTGTGTTCTGCTACGAAACCGAAAACTTTGTAGTTACAATGATCACTCCCTTAATAAAACTGTCATTATTTTCCTTTTTTTTTAAATCTTTAGAAATATTTCCAAGTTGACACTTAAGTTCTAAGCTAAGTGAGGTATATAGAATATATAAGATTTGCTATGAATTAATGTATTATTTTAAAGAATAAATCTTTTGAAATATATTTATCTTGTCACTAAGTCACTGAAAAAGGAACTGAATACTTTGCCTAAATTACATAAATTTTGTAAGCAGTAAAAGTTTGATAATTAATTCAATTAGGTAACTGAGAGTTAAAATAGGATCTCTATTGAAATAATGTTACATTTGAAGCATGCGGAAGTTATGATGTCGACATATATTTTCTAGCAAGATAAAATTAAGTTTCAGGAAGTTAGAGATGATTAATTGCAATCTTCTATAAAATACTTTTTATCATCTATGGTAAGTTTCTTTAAAACTCAATTCAAATGTCATTTGCTGAACTTTTAACGTTTCCAAACACGTTGAAAAATGACCAATTTCAATCAACATCTAAGGGGTGTTAACATTTTTTTTTTCGAATTTTCGAAAAAAATATATCTTGTTCTTCATTTTTTTCTGAACATTTTGATACTAACCACGTGACAATACTCTAAAAACTTCGAAAGTTATTCAAAAAATTGCAAACAGCAATTTAGTCATAACAACTTTTAAATGGACAGATGCCACGCCTATTTATTTTTAAATTTATGCATACCTTTCATTTTTCTGTTTTTAATAAGCCTCATGAAATATTTTAAGCGCTTGAGTTGATCAGAAGGAAGCCTGCAACTCAACACATTCATTCTGCCGTGTTTTGATTCTGTTGTGTTTACTTTAGTACACGTTTTTTTAAAACGCTTATCTAAATCGAAGATATGTGTTGTTTTTTTCTGAAAAAATCGTTGGGCAATCGCCCCAACAAAAGATTTAGAGGAAATAAATATTTAAAGGTAAGTGACTCACATGTTACAGATATGAAAGATACGAGGAAGTGTGCAGAATTGAAAAGTACAAGTAAGTGTGCCGAAATGAAAAATGCTTCTAGTAAAAAACTTTCAGGAATTCAAACTTCATTAAAGTGAAATCTTGTTAAGGTAAGTGAAAACTTCAAAGAATATCGTATTTTTGATTTTATTTCAACCTTTAGCTCTATTTTGTCAGTATCATGCTGTTTAAAATGTCATAAACCATTAACAATTAATGAAAAATTCACTTGTGGTTTATGTTCGAATTTTGAAATACATTGTAAAAACTGTGGGAGTATTTGTACTTTTTCAAGCTGTGAAAACATTGGGAATAAAAATAATGCTCCAGAAATTAACAGAAGATCTATTTTAGCAATGAGATGCATAGGTCAAGGTTTAGAGTCATTAAAAACCTTTTGTTCTGTAATGAGTCTTCCTAATCCTGTTGAACAAAAATCATATGATGTTATTAATAATCAACTTTCACTTGTTATGAAGGAAGTCGCCGAAGAAAGCATGAACAGGGCAGCTGTCGAAGAAAATTCTTCGTTACCTGATAACATTTTAACGGTAAGTGGTGATGGGACCTGGAAGACGAGAGGACATTCATCGTTGATTGGAGTATGTACTCTAATGGGGCCGAAACAGGTAAGGTTTTGGATAGGGAAGTGTTGTCCTCATTTTTCAAATGAAGCGACAGTTATAAAGGGGTAAAGTTTGGTATCAAGTACAATAAATGGAAAAGAGCGCATAAGATTTCACGTAGAAAAAATTATTCTGGCTCTGCTGGTAAGATGGAGGTTGACGGGATGTTGAGGATTTTTAATCGATCAGAAAAGCTTCACAACCTGAAATATTCGAACTACATAGGAGATGTCGACACAAAAACATTCAATGCCCTTTCTGAAAACAATCCATACGGCAATGCCATCTTATTCAGAAAATAGAATGTGTAGGCCATGTGCAAAAGAGAATGGGTACAAGGCTTAGGAAGCTTAAATTAGTATATGGTAAGAAGAAATTATCTGATGGTAAAACTATAGGCGGTAAAGGTAGGTTAACTGATAGTTTAATTGATAAGCTTGCGCATTACTATGGTAATGCTATTCGATGCAATTCTACTAGTGTAAAGGAAATGCGGAAAGCCATTTGGGCTGTTTGGGGTCATTCTTGCAGCACCGATGATGAACCGATGCACTGATTTTGTCCTACAAATCCAAATACATAGTGTAAGTATAATGCCGCAATTAATAATAATTTACAAAATTATAAACACAAACCCTCAGTTGCGAAAGCTGTTCGAGATGTAATTAAGCCTGTATTTGCAGACTTATCTCATCTGGCACTCCTGAAGAAATGCTTAGGAGGTAAGACACAGAATCCTAATGAAAGTTTAAATTCATTAATCTGGAAGTTTTGTCCGAAGACGATTGATTATAGCCTTCAGATTGCAGAGATTGCTGCAAATCTAGCAACCAGCATTTTTAATGATGGAAATCAAATACTTATTACTATTTTAGAGAAATTTGGCTTAAAAATTAACAAAAATGTTTGTGTGTCCCTGGCTGAACGTGACAATCGTCGAATCTTTACGTCAAGAAAGAGGAGCTCAACGTCATCGTTTGAAGCTTGGAGAGATAAAAAAATTAAAAAGAGTACAGAAATTGAGCTGTTTGAGCAATAGGAAGGCATATCCTATGATCCTGGAGCATTTTAGCATGTAAATTTTAAAATTTATTTTCTCAAATTCAATTTAAAACTTTAAAGCCTTTTTTCTCAGTTTGTGTTTTTTTCACTTACGCGCATTGCGTTTCAAAAACTATCATACTTTGATGCATAAAACTTTACAGAATTATAAACTCTATCATAATCTTTGAATCCTAGCTATTTATAGTATTACATATTTGTAATTTTTTGAAAAATTTCAAAAAAATTAAATTTTTTGAAAAAAATTTTAAAAATGTACTTTTTTTATTTTTAAAAAATATTATTTTTTATTCTTTTTATATCTAATCGCTACCATCTAATAAGGATATATTTGACTTTATAAATCAACTTATTGCTAGTAATTAGAATTATTATTTCAGAAAATATCATGCGCGTCGTAAAACTTACTATTTGTTTCTTACAAAAATTTTTCTTATATTTATGTGCTTATTATTTTTAAAATTATGATTATATTTTAGACATTTTATACTTTTTTGAAACTTTATTCCTTTATAAAAATGTGTAAAAGAATCAAATTATTTCATTTTAACCTCAAAGAATTATTTCTAGTCGAAAATTGTTCATATTTTGTGCTCTCGAAACATTTTTAACACCCCTGAGACCCTTAAAAAAAACCGGAAGTGGGTCTTGGATGTACCGGAAGAAGGCATTTAAATTGTTCAATGTCTATTATGACGAGTCTGATAACTCAGAATATTATGAATGAATTTCTATAAAACTTTCAGAACCTGATATTTCTATTATTTTCAAGGGAAAGTATTAAGTTGTTTCTATAGGAGTATTTTTCTGTTATGGCATTGTTACTGCAATAATATCCTCAGCCCCATTTCTTGTAATATAATCAATTGGTCAGCTCCAAAATGTTTGCATTTTAATAAAACATTAAAGTTCCAGTACATTCCTTAGATAAATTTATGAAATTTATTTTAGTATACTTTTATTTGTATACAAGTTTATTACTATTATCTAAATGTTTTAAAGAATTTTTTTTAAAAAAATAATGTTCTAGTAAGCTGTTTTTAAAAAGTATTCTGAATGTGTTGAGATACTTTAAACTAATTTATATGACACATTCTTAAGAATTTTTTCCGACATTTCTCAATTTGAATTGCACCTAAGCAAAATAAAGCAAGTAGTTTGCATTTAAACTTTGGGTCTATGATGAATTCTAGAAAAATCATCAAATTTTGTGTGTGAAATTTGTGAGTTGAGCTATATTAAGAGGGCTTCATGACTCCATCGTTAGACATGGAAGTAACATTGAAAATCATTTTTAAGCTGAAAAAATATACTAGATCTTGTCTGATAAATAAGCATACAAGTGGCTTTTTGAGGGGCGCGATCTACCCTCTTCCCCGGCTAGAGGTGTGGGAGGAAGTGAAGGATGACTAGCTATATTCAACCATACTATTTATTAAACACTCAAACTATCAACATACAAAATTCTAAAATTCAAACTATAAGAGATGTTCCTAATAAGAGCAATAGGAGTTAAACCACGAGAGAAGCGAATTATGAGAAGACTTCTTATATATTGATCTTCCTTTTTTTGGGATCAATTTACAACTCTAAATATCTGAGTTGTAATTTAACTATGGTGACCAATCGTCACTTTAATGTCTTCAACTATCGAATCTCTGAAACACGCTATCAAATATAGTAATACCTGATCAGTAGCAATCTCTCCTTTTAGTCAGATTCTCTATATCTCAATCTCCATTTAACTCCTTCTATTCACCTCAATAGCTAGAAAACCTAGACTATATATAACTGACCTAATCTGCATATCACGGTTTCTTTTTCAAAAGGATTGGTTGTGATTAATTTCAAACTAATAGCCCAAAGATTTTACAAGAGGATTAGAGAAAGGACACCGATAGATCTGTCACAGCTTAACAAACCTTCATAACTTGTTGATTACCACGCTCACGTTTATAGTATATATCTGAAACGTTGGTTTTTGTATTAAAATTGTTCATTTGGGGATTTTTCTTCATCCTCTATAGTTTTGAAAATAAAATAGGGATTTCAAAAATAAATTAGCACATTGTTTATGTTTTTTTCTTTGCAAACTTTTATTTACAAGATATTTATAGACATATCCTATGAGATGAAATTCGGTCAAAAAGTCCTATTGTTCATAATTATATTTTTTAACTCATTCTTTTAAAAAATACCCAAGCTAACATAAGAAAATCATAAAAATTCATTTCCAACTGTAAGTTATTTTATAAACATTTTTGGATTTAAAAAATTATAATTCAGACTCTTCAGATTTCAAATTTACGGTTTTATCAATAAAACTATTTCAATATAAAATAAGTCTAAATCAATTTGCTATGAAATGAAGCAGCCTACCTGATTTCAAGATTTAGCATAAAATAACATTCCTTAAAAAAATCTCATATAATCATAAATTACCCTTAAGATGTTGTGAATATATTACAGAAAATTAATATTTACTGAAACATCACTTCTTGCATATTATCCCTTTAAAGGTCGTTATGAAAAAATTACGCTTACTTAATAGTTTATCTTTAATTTCAAACCCTAATTGCGCTTGAAAAGCGTCAGAAAAATAAATTTACTTCTTATTAGCATTTAAATAACAAATTATCCATTCTTTTTGAAAAAATTGATCAATAATTTATCAAATATGTGACATCAAAAAAGGGAAAAAAATTATTAAATTATTTATTGGGTTGAAGAACAATTTACATATTAATTAAATTCTCTCGGTTTTTTTCTAATACAATAACACATACTTATGCTATGAAAGATACACGGGGAACAATATTTCCCTATTAAATTTCCGGAAATTATACACCAATCTTTCAATACAGTTGTAAGATACAAGTTACAATCGATCATCTTTGAAATTAACAATCATTAGTGAGCGCAAGTTATCAATATCGCTTGCGCTAATTTTCCAACACTTCAAACAATATCTTTATTTCCTAACTAAGGATATTTTATTATTGTACTTTATTTTGAAATAATTTTGCATTAATCATTGTCCTTCAGATATATGAAACGTATTATTAATGGACAATATATAATAAATTTACTTGAACGCTTATTCATAAGCAGAAAAAAACCCAGATTAATAAAACGGGTTACCCTAGATTTCGGAAATTTCGGATCATCTTGAGATTCATGTAATAGATTTTTTTTGTATTGTATATATAATAAAAGGTCATTTCTCATCAAGGTAGTAATCATCATGATGCATATAGATTAAATATAATGCCACTATTTCTGCGAAAATGGTGCATGTGCAATAAAAACTTGGATATATGTTTAGATTTAGTAAAAGTATTAAGTGTTTAATGTGTATAAAAGTATTAATTTTAATTTATATATTTAATCATTTACATAAAAAGCAATTCATTTTGTGACATTCTGTAAGGAAGCGAATTCCTTCCCCTTTCAAGTGAGAAGACAAGTTAAACAGACAAGATAAGTTAAATTAAATATTATGCACAAGCATGATATTCAAGAACCCGTACAAAATATTTGAAGCTTAAAATAAAAAATATGTATTCGAACACAATATTTATTTAAGTAATTTATTTAAGTATTTTATTTAAGTAAAATACTTAAATAAGATTTGCACAATATGCCTGGTAACCGAATAGAATGCGAGAAAAATAAAGTTTAAAACTTTTAAAGAACATGAAATTTATAAAATGGAAAATATTTTAGACAAGTGAATCTGCAAAATGGTTGATAAAAATGACTTGTCATACGAAGCCTCATTCGTTGAACCAAATTTGATGCTTAATTTAATTGTAAAAACTGGATTCGATGTAAATTTCGTTCTTTGCCTTTGGAATACGAGCGTTTGGTGTAATTTTTATTATATATGAAGTTTTTGTTCGACATACCCCATTCGATGCTTAACTTCTCTAATTTCTAGATACACTGCCCAAGGTGGAATTAGTAAACAACAAACACAAACATTACACAGATAGTATTTATAGAGAAATATTGTCTCGGATGTATAAAATATCATGAATCTCATTGGTCACATGAAATTCATGATCAATACCATTGGGCAACCACGGTTCATAATTTTTTCAGTTAATCTGTAATTATTACCTCTAAAACATATACATAATATAACAATTCCCACTTTAAAATTGAAGAGTATAATTTTGAAGTTGGTGACAGTTTCACTTATTTGGGTTCTGAAATTGACAATAGGAATGATTGGACTACTGAAATCCGAATGATAATTATTATGGTTAATAGATGTCTTAAAAGAATACGAAAATATTTGAAATCAATAGAACCTTTGTTTTTCTTTTGATTTCAAATATTTTCGTATTGTATAAACGTCTTTTGAGAGATCAGTATTACCTTATGCATGTGAAACTTGGTCCATGTCTCGAGCAGATGGGAACATGATAAGTATCTACGAAAGGAAGATTTTAAGATTTATTTTCGGAGGAATTCAAGAAAATGGCACCTGGTAAAGAAGATCAAATTAAGAACTCTATCACTCATATAAAGAATAGGGTGAGTGATTTTGGGGTTTATTGGCGCAAGAGCCGATTTCGGCTATATTGCGCTAAACATTTGTTTTAATATCTGTGGTCTAGACGGGAAGAGAAAGAAAGAATGAATTGAATGACAAGAAAGAGGGTCGAAAATAGAGAAGGATCACTAGGGTACCCCGGGTTCGTGAAGTCCGTGTTTACAAAGACAGTAAACCCCGTGGGAAAAGTAAAAGATCACTAGGGCACCTCGGGATTGTGACACCCGTTCTCACCTAAAGAAGGTGAGCCCCTTGAGGGGTATAAAGAATCGGATATCATTGACTTCATCAAAGTACATCGAATTAAATGGGCAGGCCACGTTGTCAAAGTGTACGAAGATCGCATCACTAAAAAAGTTTTCAATACCCAACCAATTGATACACGCAGAAAAGGCAGGACAAATCTAAGATGGATTGATGGCCTAGAAAAAGAGATCTCTTTGTTTTGAAAACTAAATTTGAAGAACACTAGCAGGAAGAAAGTTGGATTGGAAAAGGCTTCTTGAAAAGGCCAAGGCCTGCCCTGAGCTGTCGAGCCTCTGAGGAAGGAAGGGAGAACATATCATGTATATCGCTTATCTCTATCAATATATTATCTTCAGCTTTAAAACGATATGAAATATATCCTTTT